>JASGCC010003114.1:0-25237 GCA_030067915.1 Hydractinia echinata | reverse complement strand
TTAAAAGCGATGCAACCTAGTAATATCAGAAAATATCGCTAAATACATGTTGGTACGAATATGTGACGCAACCGTTGTAACTCAAACGGACTGATACCGTTAGAAAGTCAATGAAATGTAGTTTTTGAAACTGTCTCTATTTCTTCAGCGCGCGCTAACGGCTAGGATTGGTCCCACAGTGAAAAATGACTTATTTATCTAAATTTTTAAATAAAGCGCTACCACAGCGCCCAGTGTAATTGCTGAGTTCCAGCAATCATGTCAAATTAAGAAGAATGTTATTTCTCATAGTCCAATTGTCTCATTTATCACATTTATAAGGTCAAAGTCCAAAATCAGTTCAATTAAGTCCCACAGTCAATCGTTTCACTGTTAAAAGCGATGCAACCTAGTAATATCAGAAAAATATCGCTAAATACATGTTGGTACGAATATGTGACGCAACCGTTGTAACTCAAACGGACTGATACCGTTAGAAAGTCAATGAAATGTAGTTTTTGAAACTGTCTCTATTTCTTCAGCGCCGCTAACGGCTAGGATTGGTCCCACAGAAAAATGACTTATTTATCTAAATTTTTAAATAAAGCGCTACCACAGCGCCCAGTGTAATTGCTGAGTTCCAGCAATCATGTCAAATTAAGAAGAATGTTATTTCTTGGAGTCCAATTGTCTCATTTATCACATTTATAAGGTCAAAGTCCAAAATCAGTTCAATTAAGTCCCACAGTCAATCGTTTCACTGTTAAAAGCGATGCAACCTAGTAATATCAGAAAAATATCGCTAAATACATGTTGGTACGAATATGTGACGCAACCGTTGTAACTCAAACGGACTGATACCGTTAGAAAGTCAATGAAATGTAGTTTTTGAAACTGTCTCTATTTCTTCAGCGCGCGCTAACGGCTAGGATTGGTCCCACAGTGAAAAATGACTTATTTATCTAAATTTTTAAATAAAGCGCTACCACAGCGCCCAGTGTAATTGCTGAGTTCCAGCAATCATGTCAAATTAAGAAGAATGTTATTTCTTGGAGTCCAATTGTCTCATTTATCACATTTATAAGGTCAAAGTCCAAAATCAGTTCAATTAAGTCCCACAGTCAATCGTTTCACTGTTAAAAGCGATGCAACCTAGTAATATCAGAAAAATATCGCTAAATACATGTTGGTACGAATATGTGACGCAACCGTTGTAACTCAAACGGACTGATACGTTAGAAAGTCAATGAAATGTAGTTTTGAAACTGTCTCTATTTCTTCAGCGCGCGCTAACGGCTAGGATTGGTCCCACAGAAAAATGACTTATTTATCTAAATTTTTAAATAAAGCGCTACCACAGCGCCCAGTGTAATTGCTGAGTTCCAGCAATCATGTCAAATTAAGAAGAATGTTATTTCTTGGAGTCCAATTGTCTCATTTATCACATTTATAAGGTCAAAGTCCAAAATCAGTTCAATTAAGTCCCACAGTCAATCGTTTCACTGTTAAAAGCGATGCAACCTAGTAATATCAGAAAAATATCGCTAAATACATGTTGGTACGAATATGTGACGCAACCGTTGTAACTCAAACGGACTGATACCGTTAGAAAGTCAATGAAATGTAGTTTTTGAAACTGTCTCTATTTCTTCAGCGCGCGCTAACGGCTAGGATTGGTCCCACAGAAAAATGACTTATTTATCTAAATTTTTAAATAAAGCGCTACCACAGCGCCCAGTGTAATTGCTGAGTTCCAGCAATCATGTCAAATTAAGAAGAATGTTATTTCTTGGAGTCCAATTGTCTCATTTATCACATTTATAAGGTCAAAGTCCAAAATCAGTTCAATTAAGTCCCACAGTCAATCGTTTCACTGTTAAAAGCGATGCAACCTAGTAATATCAGAAAAATATCGCTAAATACATGTTGGTACGAATATGTGACGCAACCGTTGTAACTCAAACGGACTGATACCGTTAGAAAGTCAATGAAATGTAGTTTTTGAAACTGTCTCTATTTCTTCAGCGCGCGCTAACGGCTAGGATTGGTCCCACAGTAAAAAATGATTTATCTAAATTTTTAAATAAAGCGCTACCACAGCGCCCAGTGTAATTGCTGAGTTCCAGCAATCATGTCAAATTAAGAAGAATGTTATTTCTTGGAGTCCAATTGTCTCATTTATCACATTTATAAGGTCAAAGTCCAAAATCAGTTCAATTAAGTCCCACAGTCAATCGTTTCACTGTTAAAAGCGATGCAACCTAGTAATATCAGAAAAATATCGCTAAATACATGTTGGTACGAATATGTGACGCAACCGTTGTAACTCAAACGGACTGATACCGTTAGAAAGTCAATGAAATGTAGTTTTTGAAACTGTCTCTATTTCTTCAGCGCGCTAACGGCTAGGATTGGTCCCACAGTAAAAAATGACTTATTTATCTAAATTTTTAAATAAAGCGCTACCACGCCCAGTGTAATTGCTGAGTTCCAGCAATCATGTCAAATTAAGAAGAATGATTTCTTGGAGTCCAATTGTCTCATTTATCACATTTATAAGGTCAAAGTCCAAAATCAGTTCAATTAAGTCCCACAGTCAATCGTTTCACTGTTAAAAGCGATGCAACCTAGTAATATCAGAAAAATATCGCTAAATACATGTTGGTACGAATATGTGACGCAACCGTTGTAACTCAAACGGACTGATACCGTTAGAAAGTCAATGAAATGTAGTTTTTGAAACTGTCTCTATTTCTTCAGCGCCGCTAACGGCTAGGATTGGTCCCACAGTAAAAAATGACTTATTTATCTAAATTTTTAAATAAAGCGCTACCACAGCGCCCAGTGTAATTGCTGAGTTCCAGCAATCATGTCAAATTAAGAAGAATGTTATTTCTTGGAGTCCAATTGTCTCATTTATCACATTTATAAGGTCAAAGTCCAAAATCAGTTCAATTAAGTCCCACAGTCAATCGTTTCACTGTTAAAAGCGATGCAACCTAGTAATATCAGAAAAATATCGCTAAATACATGTTGGTACGAATATGTGACGCAACCGTTGTAACTCAAACGGACTGATACCGTTAGAAAGTCAATGAAATGTAGTTTTTGAAACTGTCTCTATTTCTTCAGCGCGCGCTAACGGCTAGGATTGGTCCCACAGTAAAAAATGACTTATTTATCTAAATTTTTAAATAAAGCGCTACCACAGCGCCCAGTGTAATTGCTGAGTTCCAGCAATCATGTCAAATTAAGAAGAATGTTATTTCTTGGAGTCCAATTGTCTCATTTATCACATTTATAAGGTCAAAGTCCAAAATCAGTTCAATTAAGTCCCACAGTCAATCGTTTCACTGTTAAAAGCGATGCAACCTAGTAATATCAGAAAAATATCGCTAAATACATGTTGGTACGAATATGTGACGCAACCGTTGTAACTCAAACGGACTGATACCGTTAGAAAGTCAATGAAATGTAGTTTTTGAAACTGTCTCTATTTCTTCAGCGCCGCTAACGGCTAGGATTGGTCCCACAGTAAAAAATGACTTATTTATCTAAATTTTTAAATAAAGCGCTACCACAGCGCCCAGTGTAATTGCTGAGTTCCAGCAATCATGTCAAATTAAGAAGAATGTTATTTCTTGGAGTCCAATTGTCTCATTTATCACATTTATAAGGTCAAAGTCCAAAATCAGTTCAATTAAGTCCCACAGTCAATCGTTTCACTGTTAAAAGCGATGCAACCTAGTAATATCAGAAAAATATCGCTAAATACATGTTGGTACGAATATGTGACGCAACCGTTGTAACTCAAACGGACTGATACCGTTAGAAAGTCAATGAAATGTAGTTTTTGAAACTGTCTCTATTTCTTCAGCGCGCTAACGGCTAGGATTGGTCCCACAGAAAAATGACTTATTTATCTAAATTTTTAAATAAAGCGCTACCACAGCGCCCAGTGTAATTGCTGAGTTCCAGCAATCATGTCAAATTAAGAAGAATGTTATTTCTTGGAGTCCAATTGTCTCATTTATCACATTTATAAGGTCAAAGTCCAAAATCAGTTCAATTAAGTCCCACAGTCAATCGTTTCACTGTTAAAAGCGATGCAACCTAGTAATATCAGAAAAATATCGCTAAATACATGTTGGTACAAAATATGTGACGCAACCGTTGTAACTCAAACGGATTGATACCGTTAGAAAGTCAATGAAATGTAGTTTTTGAAACTGTCTCTATTTCTTCAGCCGCGCTAACGGCTAGGATTGGTCCCCAGTAAAAAATGACTTATTTATCTAAATTTTTAAATAAAGCGCTACCACAGCGCCCAGTGTAATTGCTGAGTTCCAGCAATCATGTCAAATTAAAAGAATGTTATTTCTTGGAGTCCAATTGTCTCATTTATCACATTTATAAGGTCAAAGTCCAAAATCAGTTCAATTAAGTCCCACAGTCAATCGTTTCACTGTTAAAAGCGATGCAACCTAGTAATATCAGAAAAATATCGCTAAATACATGTTGGTACGAATATGTGACGCAACCGTTGTAACTCAAACGGACTGATACCGTTAGAAAGTCAATGAAATGTAGTTTTTGAAACTGTCTCTATTTCTTCAGCGCGCGCTAACGGCTAGGATTGGTCCCAGTAAAAAATGACTTATTTACTAAATTTTAAATAAAGCGCTACCACAGCGCCCAGTGTAATCGCTGAGTTCCAGCAATCATGTCAAATTAAGAAGAATGTTATTTCTTGGAGTCCAATTGTCTCATTTATCACATTTATAAGGTCAAAGTCCAAAATCAGTTCAATTAAGTCCCACAGTCAATCGTTTCACTGTTAAAAGCGATGCAACCTAGTAATATCAGAAAAATATCGCTAAATACATGTTGGTACGAATATGTGACGCAACCGTTGTAACTCAAACGGATGATACCGTTAGAAAGTCAATGAAATGTAGTTTTGAAACTGTCTCTATTTCTTCAGCCGCGCTAACGGCTAGGATTGGTCCCACAGTAAAAAATGACTTATTTATCTAAATTTTTAAATAAAGCGCTACCACAGCGCCCAGTGTAATGCTGAGTTCCAGCAATCATGTCAAATTAAGAAGAATGTTATTTCTTGGAGTCCAATTGTCTCATTTATCACATTTATAAGGTCAAAGTCCAAAATCAGTTCAATTAAGTCCCACAGTCAATCGTTTCACTGTTAAAAGCGATGCAACCTAGTAATATCAGAAAAATATCGCTAAATACATGTTGGTACGAATATGTGACGCAACCGTTGTAACTCAAACGGATGATACCGTTAGAAAGTCAATGAAATGTAGTTTTTGAAACTGTCTCTATTTCTTCAGCGCGCGCTAACGGCTAGGATTGGTCCCACAGTAAAAAATGACTTATTTATCTAAATTTTTAAATAAAGCGCTACCACAGCGCCCAGTGTAATTGCTGAGTTCCAGCAATCATGTCAAATTAAGAAGAATGTTATTTCTTGGAGTCCAATTGTCTCATTTATCACATTTATAAGGTCAAAGTCCAAAATCAGTTCAATTAAGTCCCACAGTCAATCGTTTCACTGTTAAAAGCGATGCAACCTAGTAATATCAGAAAAATCGCTAAATACATGTTGGTACGAATATGTGACGCAACCGTTGTAACTCAAACGGACTGATACCGTTAGAAAGTCAATGAAATGTAGTTTTTGAAACTGTCTCTATTTCTTCAGCGCGCGCTAACGGCTAGGATTGGTCCCACAGTAAAAATGACTTATTTATCTAAATTTTTAAATAAAGCGCTACCACAGCGCCCAGTGTAATTGCTGAGTTCCAGCAATCATGTCAAATTAAGAAGAATGTTATTTCTTGGAGTCCAATTGTCTCATTTATCACATTTATAAGGTCAAAGTCCAAAATCAGTTCAATTAAGTCCCACAGTCAATCGTTTCACTGTTAAAAGCGATGCAACCTAGTAATATCAGAAAAATATCGCTAAATACATGTTGGTACGAATATGTGACGCAACCGTTGTAACTCAAACGGACTGATACCGTTAGAAAGTCAATGAAATGTAGTTTTTGAAACTGTCTCTATTTCTTCAGCGCGCGCTAACGGCTAGGATTGGTCCCACAGTAAAAATGACTTATTTATCTAAATTTTTAAATAAAGCGCTACCACAGCGCCCAGTGTAATGCTGAGTTCCAGCAATCATGTCAAATTAAGAAGAATGTTATTTCTTGGAGTCCAATTGTCTCATTTATCACATTTATAAGGTCAAAGTCCAAAATCAGTTCAATTAAGTCCCACAGTCAATCGTTTCACTGTTAAAAGCGATGCAACCTAGTAATATCAGAAAATATCGCTAAATACATGTTGGTACGAATATGTGACGCAACCGTTGTAACTCAAACGGACTGATACCGTTAGAAAGTCAATGAAATGTAGTTTTTGAAACTGTCTCTATTTCTTCAGCGCGCGCTAACGGCTAGGATTGGTCCCACAGTAAAAAATGACTTATTTATCTAAATTTTAAATAAAGCGCTACCACAGCGCCAGTGTAATTGCTGAGTTCCAGCAATCATGTCAAATTAAGAAGAATGTTATTTCTTGGAGTCCAATTGTCTCATTTATCACATTTATAAGGTCAAAGTCCAAAATCAGTTCAATTAAGTCCCACAGTCAATCGTTTCACTGTTAAAAGCGATGCAACCTAGTAATATCAGAAAAATATCGCTAAATACATGTTGGTACGAATATGTGACGCAACCGTTGTAACTCAAACGGACTGATACCGTTAGAAAGTCAATGAAATGTAGTTTTGAAACTGTCTCTATTTCTTCAGCGCGCGCTAACGGCTAGGATTGGTCCCACAGTAAAAAATGACTTATTTATCTAAATTTTTAAATAAAGCGCTACCACAGCGCCCAGTGTAATCGCTGAGTTCCAGCAATCATGTCAAATTAAGAAGAATGTTATTTCTTGGAGTCCAATTGTCTCATTTATCACATTTATAAGGTCAAAGTCCAAAATCAGTTCAATTAAGTCCCACAGTCAATCGTTTCACTGTTAAAAGCGATGCAACCTAGTAATATCAGAAAAATATCGCTAAATACATGTTGGTACGAATATGTGACGCAACCGTTGTAACTCAAACGGACTGATACCGTTAGAAAGTCAATGAAATGTAGTTTTTGAAACTGTCTCTATTTCTTCAGCGCGCGCTAACGGCTAGGATTGGTCCCACAGTAAAAATGACTTATTTATCTAAATTTTTAAATAAAGCGCTACCACAGCGCCCAGTGTAATTGCTGAGTTCCAGCAATCATGTCAAATTAAGAAGAATGTTATTTCTTGGAGTCCAATTGTCTCATTTATCACATTTATAAGGTCAAAGTCCAAAATCAGTTCAATTAAGTCCCACAGTCAATCGTTTCACTGTTAAAAGCGATGCAACCTAGTAATATCAGAAAAATATCGCTAAATACATGTTGGTACGAATATGTGACGCAACCGTTGTAACTCAAACGGACTGATACCGTTAGAAAGTCAATGAAATGTAGTTTTTGAAACTGTCTCTATTTCTTCAGCGCGCTAACGGCTAGGATTGGTCCCACAGTAAAAAATGACTTATTTATCTAAATTTTTAAATAAAGCGCTACCACAGCGCCCAGTGTAATCGCTGAGTTCCAGCAATCATGTCAAATTAAGAAGAATGTTATTTCTTGGAGTCCAATTGTCTCATTTATCACATTTATAAGGTCAAAGTCCAAAATCAGTTCAATTAAGTCCCACAGTCAATCGTTTCACTGTTAAAAGCGATGCAACCTAGTAATATCAGAAAAATATCGCTAAATACATGTTGGTACGAATATGTGACGCAACCGTTGTAACTCAAACGGACTGATACCGTTAGAAAGTCAATGAAATGTAGTTTTTGAAACTGTCTCTATTTCTTCAGCGCGCGCTAACGGCTAGGATTGGTCCCACAGTAAAAAATGACTTATTTATCTAAATTTTTAAATAAAGCGCTACCACAGCGCCCAGTGTAATTGCTGAGTTCCAGCAATCATGTCAAATTAAGAAGAATGTTATTTCTTGGAGTCCAATTGTCTCATTTATCACATTTATAAGGTCAAAGTCCAAAATCAGTTCAATTAAGTCCCACAGTCAATCGTTTCACTGTTAAAAGCGATGCAACCTAGTAATATCAGAAAAATATCGCTAAATACATGTTGGTACGAATATGTGACGCAACCGTTGTAACTCAAACGGACTGATACCGTTAGAAAGTCAATGAAATGTAGTTTTTGAAACTGTCTCTATTTCTTCAGCGCGCGCTAACGGCTAGGATTGGTCCCACAGTAAAAAATGACTTATTTATCTAAATTTTTAAATAAAGCGCTACCACAGCGCCCAGTGTAATGCTGAGTTCCAGCAATCATGTCAAATTAAGAAGAATGTTATTTCTTGGAGTCCAATTGTCTCATTTATCACATTTATAAGGTCAAAGTCCAAAATCAGTTCAATTAAGTCCCACAGTCAATCGTTTCACTGTTAAAAGCGATGCAACCTAGTAATATCAGAAAAATATCGCTAAATACATGTTGGTACGAATATGTGACGCAACCGTTGTAACTCAAACGGACTGATACCGTTAGAAAGTCAATGAAATGTAGTTTTTGAAACTGTCTCTATTTCTTCAGCGCGCGCTAACGGCTAGGATTGGTCCCACAGTAAAAAATGACTTATTTATCTAAATTTTTAAATAAAGCGCTACCACAGCGCCCAGTGTAATTGCTGAGTTCCAGCAATCATGTCAAATTAAGAAGAATGTTATTTCTTGGAGTCCAATTGTCTCATTTATCACATTTATAAGGTCAAAGTCCAAAATCAGTTCAATTAAGTCCCACAGTCAATCGTTTCACTGTTAAAAGCGATGCAACCTAGTAATATCAGAAAAATATCGCTAAATACATGTTGGTACGAATATGTGACGCAACCGTTGTAACTCAAACGGACTGATACCGTTAGAAAGTCAATGAAATGTAGTTTTTGAAACTGTCTCTATTTCTTCAGCGCGCGCTAACGGCTAGGATTGGTCCCACAGTAAAAAATGACTTATTTATCTAAATTTTTAAATAAAGCGCTACCACAGCGCCCAGTGTAATCGCTGAGTTCCAGCAATCATGTCAAATTAAGAAGAATGTTATTTCTTGGAGTCCAATTGTCTCATTTATCACATTTATAAGGTCAAAGTCCAAAATCAGTTCAATTAAGTCCCACAGTCAATCGTTTCACTGTTAAAAGCGATGCAACCTAGTAATATCAGAAAAATATCGCTAAATACATGTTGGTACGAATATGTGACGCAACCGTTGTAACTCAAACGGACTGATACCGTTAGAAAGTCAATGAAATGTAGTTTTTGAAACTGTCTCTATTTCTTCAGCGCGCGCTAACGGCTAGGATTGGTCCCACAGTAAAAAATGACTTATTTATCTAAATTTTTAAATAAAGCGCTACCACAGCGCCCAGTGTAATTGCTGAGTTCCAGCAATCATGTCAAATTAAGAAGAATGTTATTTCTTGGAGTCCAATTGTCTCATTTATCACATTTATAAGGTCAAAGTCCAAAATCAGTTCAATTAAGTCCCACAGTCAATCGTTTCACTGTTAAAAGCGATGCAACCTAGTAATATCAGAAAAATATCGCTAAATACATGTTGGTACGAATATGTGACGCAACCGTTGTAACTCAAACGGACTGATACCGTTAGAAAGTCAATGAAATGTAGTTTTTGAAACTGTCTCTATTTCTTCAGCGCGCGCTAACGGCTAGGATTGGTCCCACAGTAAAAAATGACTTATTTATCTAAATTTTTAAATAAAGCGCTACCACAGCGCCCAGTGTAATTGCTGAGTTCCAGCAATCATGTCAAATTAAGAAGAATGTTATTTCTTGGAGTCCAATTGTCTCATTTATCACATTTATAAGGTCAAAGTCCAAAATCAGTTCAATTAAGTCCCACAGTCAATCGTTTCACTGTTAAAAGCGATGCAACCTAGTAATATCAGAAAAATATCGCTAAATACATGTTGGTACGAATATGTGACGCAACCGTTGTAACTCAAACGGACTGATACCGTTAGAAAGTCAATGAAATGTAGTTTTTGAAACTGTCTCTATTTCTTCAGCGCGCGCTAACGGCTAGGATTGGTCCCACAGTAAAAAATGACTTATTTATCTAAATTTTTAAATAAAGCGCTACCACAGCGCCCAGTGTAATTGCTGAGTTCCAGCAATCATGTCAAATTAAGAAGAATGTTATTTCTTGGAGTCCAATTGTCTCATTTATCACATTTATAAGGTCAAAGTCCAAAATCAGTTCAATTAAGTCCCACAGTCAATCGTTTCACTGTTAAAAGCGATGCAACCTAGTAATATCAGAAAAATATCGCTAAATACATGTTGGTACGAATATGTGACGCAACCGTTGTAACTCAAACGGACTGATACCGTTAGAAAGTCAATGAAATGTAGTTTTTGAAACTGTCTCTATTTCTTCAGCGCGCGCTAACGGCTAGGATTGGTCCCACAGTAAAAAATGACTTATTTATCTAAATTTTTAAATAAAGCGCTACCACAGCGCCCAGTGTAATTGCTGAGTTCCAGCAATCATGTCAAATTAAGAAGAATGTTATTTCTTGGAGTCCAATTGTCTCATTTATCACATTTATAAGGTCAAAGTCCAAAATCAGTTCAATTAAGTCCCACAGTCAATCGTTTCACTGTTAAAAGCGATGCAACCTAGTAATATCAGAAAAATATCGCTAAATACATGTTGGTACGAATATGTGACGCAACCGTTGTAACTCAAACGGACTGATACCGTTAGAAAGTCAATGAAATGTAGTTTTTGAAACTGTCTCTATTTCTTCAGCGCGCGCTAACGGCTAGGATTGGTCCCACAGTAAAAATGACTTATTTATCTAAATTTTTAAATAAAGCGCTACCACAGCGCCCAGTGTAATTGCTGAGTTCCAGCAATCATGTCAAATTAAGAAGAATGTTATTTCTTGGAGTCCAATTGTCTCATTTATCACATTTATAAGGTCAAAGTCCAAAATCAGTTCAATTAAGTCCCACAGTCAATCGTTTCACTGTTAAAAGCGATGCAACCTAGTAATATCAGAAAAATATCGCTAAATACATGTTGGTACGAATATGTGACGCAACCGTTGTAACTCAAACGGACTGATACCGTTAGAAAGTCAATGAAATGTAGTTTTTGAAACTGTCTCTATTTCTTCACGCGCGCTAACGGCTAGGATTGGTCCCACAGTAAAAAATGACTTATTTATCTAAATTTTTAAATAAAGCGCTACCACAGCGCCCAGTGTAATGCTGAGTTCCAGCAATCATGTCAAATTAAGAAGAATGTTATTTCTTGGAGTCCAATTGTCTCATTTATCACATTTATAAGGTCAAAGTCCAAAATCAGTTCAATTAAGTCCCACAGTCAATCGTTTCACTGTTAAAAGCGATGCAACCTAGTAATATCAGAAAAATATCGCTAAATACATGTTGGTACGAATATGTGACGCAACCGTTGTAACTCAAACGGACTGATACCGTTAGAAAGTCAATGAAATGTAGTTTTTGAAACTGTCTCTATTTCTTCAGCGCGCGCTAACGGCTAGGATTGGTCCCACAGTAAAAAATGACTTATTTATCTAAATTTTTAAATAAAGCGCTACCACAGCGCCCAGTGTAATTGCTGAGTTCCAGCAATCATGTCAAATTAAGAAGAATGTTATTTCTTGGAGTCCAATTGTCTCATTTATCACATTTATAAGGTCAAAGTCCAAAATCAGTTCAATTAAGTCCCACAGTCAATCGTTTCACTGTTAAAAGCGATGCAACCTAGTAATATCAGAAAAATATCGCTAAATACATGTTGGTACGAATATGTGACGCAACCGTTGTAACTCAAACGGACTGATACCGTTAGAAAGTCAATGAAATGTAGTTTTTGAAACTGTCTCTATTTCTTCAGCGCGCGCTAACGGCTAGGATTGGTCCCACAGTAAAAAATGACTTATTTATCTAAATTTTTAAATAAAGCGCTACCACAGCGCCCAGTGTAATTGCTGAGTTCCAGCAATCATGTCAAATTAAGAAGAATGTTATTTCTTGGAGTCCAATTGTCTCATTTATCACATTTATAAGGTCAAAGTCCAAAATCAGTTCAATTAAGTCCCACAGTCAATCGTTTCACTGTTAAAAGCGATGCAACCTAGTAATATCAGAAAAATATCGCTAAATACATGTTGGTACGAATATGTGACGCAACCGTTGTAACTCAAACGGATGATACCGTTAGAAAGTCAATGAAATGTAGTTTTTGAAACTGTCTCTATTTCTTCAGCGCGCGCTAACGGCTAGGATTGGTCCCACAGTAAAAAATGACTTATTTATCTAAATTTTTAAATAAAGCGCTACCACAGCGCCCAGTGTAATCGCTGAGTTCCAGCAATCATGTCAAATTAAGAAGAATGTTATTTCTTGGAGTCCAATTGTCTCATTTATCACATTTATAAGGTCAAAGTCCAAAATCAGTTCAATTAAGTCCCACAGTCAATCGTTTCACTGTTAAAAGCGATGCAACCTAGTAATATCAGAAAAATATCGCTAAATACATGTTGGTACGAATATGTGACGCAACCGTTGTAACTCAAACGGACTGATACCGTTAGAAAGTCAATGAAATGTAGTTTTTGAAACTGTCTCTATTTCTTCAGCGCGCGCTAACGGCTAGGATTGGTCCCACAGTAAAAAATGACTTATTTATCTAAATTTTTAAATAAAGCGCTACCACAGCGCCCAGTGTAATTGCTGAGTTCCAGCAATCATGTCAAATTAAGAAGAATGTTATTTCTTGGAGTCCAATTGTCTCATTTATCACATTTATAAGGTCAAAGTCCAAAATCAGTTCAATTAAGTCCCACAGTCAATCGTTTCACTGTTAAAAGCGATGCAACCTAGTAATATCAGAAAAATATCGCTAAATACATGTTGGTACGAATATGTGACGCAACCGTTGTAACTCAAACGGACTGATACCGTTAGAAAGTCAATGAAATGTAGTTTTTGAAACTGTCTCTATTTCTTCAGCGCGCGCTAACGGCTAGGATTGGTCCCACAGTAAAAAATGACTTATTTATCTAAATTTTTAAATAAAGCGCTACCACAGCGCCCAGTGTAATTGCTGAGTTCCAGCAATCATGTCAAATTAAGAAGAATGTTATTTCTTGGAGTCCAATTGTCTCATTTATCACATTTATAAGGTCAAAGTCCAAAATCAGTTCAATTAAGTCCCACAGTCAATCGTTTCACTGTTAAAAGCGATGCAACCTAGTAATATCAGAAAAATATCGCTAAATACATGTTGGTACGAATATGTGACGCAACCGTTGTAACTCAAACGGACTGATACCGTTAGAAAGTCAATGAAATGTAGTTTTTGAAACTGTCTCTATTTCTTCAGCGCGCGCTAACGGCTAGGATTGGTCCCACAGTAAAAAATGACTTATTTATCTAAATTTTTAAATAAAGCGCTACCACAGCGCCCAGTGTAATTGCTGAGTTCCAGCAATCATGTCAAATTAAGAAGAATGTTATTTCTTGGAGTCCAATTGTCTCATTTATCACATTTATAAGGTCAAAGTCCAAAATCAGTTCAATTAAGTCCCACAGTCAATCGTTTCACTGTTAAAAGCGATGCAACCTAGTAATATCAGAAAAATATCGCTAAATACATGTTGGTACGAATATGTGACGCAACCGTTGTAACTCAAACGGACTGATACCGTTAGAAAGTCAATGAAATGTAGTTTTTGAAACTGTCTCTATTTCTTCAGCGCGCGCTAACGGCTAGGATTGGTCCCACAGTAAAAAATGACTTATTTATCTAAATTTTTAAATAAAGCGCTACCACAGCGCCCAGTGTAATTGCTGAGTTCCAGCAATCATGTCAAATTAAGAAGAATGTTATTTCTTGGAGTCCAATTGTCTCATTTATCACATTTATAAGGTCAAAGTCCAAAATCAGTTCAATTAAGTCCCACAGTCAATCGTTTCACTGTTAAAAGCGATGCAACCTAGTAATATCAGAAAAATATCGCTAAATACATGTTGGTACGAATATGTGACGCAACCGTTGTAACTCAAACGGACTGATACCGTTAGAAAGTCAATGAAATGTAGTTTTTGAAACTGTCTCTATTTCTTCAGCGCGCGCTAACGGCTAGGATTGGTCCCACAGTAAAAAATGACTTATTTATCTAAATTTTTAAATAAAGCGCTACCACAGCGCCCAGTGTAATTGCTGAGTTCCAGCAATCATGTCAAATTAAGAAGAATGTTATTTCTTGGAGTCCAATTGTCTCATTTATCACATTTATAAGGTCAAAGTCCAAAATCAGTTCAATTAAGTCCCACAGTCAATCGTTTCACTGTTAAAAGCGATGCAACCTAGTAATATCAGAAAAATATCGCTAAATACATGTTGGTACGAATATGTGACGCAACCGTTGTAACTCAAACGGACTGATACCGTTAGAAAGTCAATGAAATGTAGTTTTTGAAACTGTCTCTATTTCTTCAGCGCGCGCTAACGGCTAGGATTGGTCCCACAGTAAAAATGACTTATTTATCTAAATTTTTAAATAAAGCGCTACCACAGCGCCCAGTGTAATTGCTGAGTTCCAGCAATCATGTCAAATTAAGAAGAATGTTATTTCTTGGAGTCCAATTGTCTCATTTATCACATTTATAAGGTCAAAGTCCAAAATCAGTTCAATTAAGTCCCACAGTCAATCGTTTCACTGTTAAAAGCGATGCAACCTAGTAATATCAGAAAAATATCGCTAAATACATGTTGGTACGAATATGTGACGCAACCGTTGTAACTCAAACGGACTGATACCGTTAGAAAGTCAATGAAATGTAGTTTTTGAAACTGTCTCTATTTCTTCAGCGCGCGCTAACGGCTAGGATTGGTCCCACAGTAAAAAATGACTTATTTATCTAAATTTTTAAATAAAGCGCTACCACAGCGCCCAGTGTAATTGCTGAGTTCCAGCAATCATGTCAAATTAAGAAGAATGTTATTTCTTGGAGTCCAATTGTCTCATTTATCACATTTATAAGGTCAAAGTCCAAAATCAGTTCAATTAAGTCCCACAGTCAATCGTTTCACTGTTAAAAGCGATGCAACCTAGTAATATCAGAAAAATATCGCTAAATACATGTTGGTACGAATATGTGACGCAACCGTTGTAACTCAAACGGACTGATACCGTTAGAAAGTCAATGAAATGTAGTTTTTGAAACTGTCTCTATTTCTTCAGCGCGCGCTAACGGCTAGGATTGGTCCCACAGTAAAAAATGACTTATTTATCTAAATTTTTAAATAAAGCGCTACCACAGCGCCCAGTGTAATTGCTGAGTTCCAGCAATCATGTCAAATTAAGAAGAATGTTATTTCTTGGAGTCCAATTGTCTCATTTATCACATTTATAAGGTCAAAGTCCAAAATCAGTTCAATTAAGTCCCACAGTCAATCGTTTCACTGTTAAAAGCGATGCAACCTAGTAATATCAGAAAAATATCGCTAAATACATGTTGGTACGAATATGTGACGCAACCGTTGTAACTCAAACGGACTGATACCGTTAGAAAGTCAATGAAATGTAGTTTTTGAAACTGTCTCTATTTCTTCACGCGCGCTAACGGCTAGGATTGGTCCCACAGTAAAAAATGACTTATTTATCTAAATTTTTAAATAAAGCGCTACCACAGCGCCCAGTGTAATTGCTGAGTTCCAGCAATCATGTCAAATTAAGAAGAATGTTATTTCTTGGAGTCCAATTGTCTCATTTATCACATTTATAAGGTCAAAGTCCAAAATCAGTTCAATTAAGTCCCACAGTCAATCGTTTCACTGTTAAAAGCGATGCAACCTAGTAATATCAGAAAAATATCGCTAAATACATGTTGGTACGAATATGTGACGCAACCGTTGTAACTCAAACGGACTGATACCGTTAGAAAGTCAATGAAATGTAGTTTTTGAAACTGTCTCTATTTCTTCAGCGCGCGCTAACGGCTAGGATTGGTCCCACAGTAAAAAATGACTTATTTATCTAAATTTTTAAATAAAGCGCTACCACAGCGCCCAGTGTAATCGCTGAGTTCCAGCAATCATGTCAAATTAAGAAGAATGTTATTTCTTGGAGTCCAATTGTGTCATTTATCACATTTATAAGGTCAAAGTCCAAAATCAGTTCAATTAAGTCCCACAGTCAATCGTTTCACTGTTAAAAGCGATGCAACCTAGTAATATCAGAAAAATATCGCTAAATACATGTTGGTACGAATATGTGACGCAACCGTTGTAACTCAAACGGACTGATACCGTTAGAAAGTCAATGAAATGTAGTTTTTGAAACTGTCTCTATTTCTTCAGCGCGCGCTAACGGCTAGGATTGGTCCCACAGTAAAAAATGACTTATTTATCTAAATTTTTAAATAAAGCGCTACCACAGCGCCCAGTGTAATTGCTGAGTTCCAGCAATCATGTCAAATTAAGAAGAATGTTATTTCTTGGAGTCCAATTGTCTCATTTATCACATTTATAAGGTCAAAGTCCAAAATCAGTTCAATTAAGTCCCACAGTCAATCGTTTCACTGTTAAAAGCGATGCAACCTAGTAATATCAGAAAAATATCGCTAAATACATGTTGGTACGAATATGTGACGCAACCGTTGTAACTCAAACGGACTGATACCGTTAGAAAGTCAATGAAATGTAGTTTTTGAAACTGTCTCTATTTCTTCAGCGCGCGCTAACGGCTAGGATTGGTCCCACAGTAAAAAATGACTTATTTATCTAAATTTTTAAATAAAGCGCTACCACAGCGCCCAGTGTAATTGCTGAGTTCCAGCAATCATGTCAAATTAAGAAGAATGTTATTTCTTGGAGTCCAATTGTCTCATTTATCACATTTATAAGGTCAAAGTCCAAAATCAGTTCAATTAAGTCCCACAGTCAATCGTTTCACTGTTAAAAGCGATGCAACCTAGTAATATCAGAAAAATATCGCTAAATACATGTTGGTACGAATATGTGACGCAACCGTTGTAACTCAAACGGACTGATACCGTTAGAAAGTCAATGAAATGTAGTTTTTGAAACTGTCTCTATTTCTTCAGCGCGCGCTAACGGCTAGGATTGGTCCCACAGTAAAAATGACTTATTTATCTAAATTTTTAAATAAAGCGCTACCACAGCGCCCAGTGTAATTGCTGAGTTCCAGCAATCATGTCAAATTAAGAAGAATGTTATTTCTTGGAGTCCAATTGTCTCATTTATCACATTTATAAGGTCAAAGTCCAAAATCAGTTCAATTAAGTCCCACAGTCAATCGTTTCACTGTTAAAAGCGATGCAACCTAGTAATATCAGAAAAATATCGCTAAATACATGTTGGTACGAATATGTGACGCAACCGTTGTAACTCAAACGGACTGATACCAATAGAAAGTCAATGAAATGTAGTTTTTGAATCTGTCTCTATTTCTTTAGCGCGCGCTAACGAATAGGATTGGTCCCACGGTAAAAAATGACTTATTTATCTATATTTTTAAATAAATCGCTACCACAGCGCCTAGTGTAATTGCTGAGTTCCAGCAATCATGTCAAATTAAGAAGAATGTTATTTCTTGGAGTCCAATTGTCTCATTTATCACATTTATAAGGTCAAAGTCCAAAATCAGTTCAATTAAGTCCCACAGTCAATCGTTTCACTGTTAAAAGCGATGCAACCTAGTAATATCAGAAAAATATCGCTAAATACATGTTGGTACGAATATGTGACGCAACCGTTGTAACTCAAACGGACTGATACCGTTAGAAAGTCAATGAAATGTAGTTTTTGAAACTGTCTCTATTTCTTCAGCCGCGCTAACGGCTAGGATTGGTCCCACAGTAAAAAATGACTTATTTATCTAAATTTTTAAATAAAGCGCTACCACAGCGCCCAGTGTAATCGCTGAGTTCCAGCAATCATGTCAAATTAAGAAGAATGTTATTTCTTGGAGTCCAATTGTCTCATTTATCACATTTATAAGGTCAAAGTCCAAAATCAGTTCAATTAAGTCCCACAGTCAATCGTTTCACTGTTAAAAGCGATGCAACCTAGTAATATCAGAAAAATATCGCTAAATACATGTTGGTACGAATATGTGACGCAACCGTTGTAACTCAAACGGACTGATACCGTTAGAAAGTCAATGAAATGTAGTTTTTGAAACTGTCTCTATTTCTTCAGCGCGCGCTAACGGCTAGGATTGGTCCAACAGTAAAAAATGACTTATTTATCTACATTTTTAAATAAAGCGCTACCACAGCCCGGAGTGTAATCGCTGAGTTCCAGCAATCATGTCAAATTAAGAAGAATGTTATTTCTTGGAGTCCAATTGACTCATTTATCACATTTATAAAGTCAAAGTACAAAATCAGTTCAATTAAGTCCCACAGTCAATCGTGTCACTGTTAAAAGCGATGCAACCTAGTAATATCGGAAAAATATCGCTAAATACATGTTGGTACGAATATGTGACGCAACCGTTGTAACTCAAACGGATTGATACCGCTAGAAAGTCAATGAAATGTAGTTTTTGAAACTGTCTCTATTTCTTCAGCGCGCGCTAACGGCTAGGATTGGTCCCACAGTAAAAAATGACTTATTTATCTATATTTTTAAATAAATCGCTACCACAGCGCCCAGTGTAATTGCTGAGTTCCAGCAATCATGTCAAATTAAGAAGAATGTTATTTCTTGGAGTACAATTGTCTCATTTATCACATTTATAAGGTCAAAGTCCAAAATCAGTTCAATTAAGTCCCACTGTCAATCGTTTCACTGTTAAAAGCGATGCAACCTAGTAATATCAGAAAAATATCGCTAAATACATGTTGGTACGAATATGTGACGCAACCGTTGTAACTCAAACGGACTGATACCGTTAGAAAGTCAATGAAATGTAGTTTTTGAAACTGTCTCTATTTCTTCAGCGCGCGCTAACGGCTAGGATTGGTCCCACAGTAAAAAATGACTTATTTATCTAAATTTTTAAATAAAGCGCTACCACAGCGCCCAGTGTAATCGCTGAGTTCCAGCAATCATGTCAAATTAAGAAGAATGTTATTTCTTGGAGTCCAATTGTCTCATTTATCACATTTATAAGGTCAAAGTCCAAAATCAGTTCAATTAAGTCCCACAGTCAATCGTTTCACTGTTAAAAGCGATGCAACCTAGTAATATCAGAAAAATATCGCTAAATACATGTTGGTACGAATATGTGACGCAACCGTTGTAACTCAAACGGACTGATACCGTTAGAAAGTCAATGAAATGTAGTTTTTGAAACTGTCTCTATTTCTTCAGCGCGGCTAACGGCTAGGATTGGTCCCACAGTAAAAATGACTTATTTATCTAAATTTTTAAATAAAGCGCTACCACAGCGCCCAGTGTAATCGCTGAGTTCCAGCAATCATGTCAAATTAAGAAGAATGTTATTTCTTGGAGTCCAATTGTCTCATTTATCACATTTATAAGGTCAAAGTCCAAAATCAGTTCAATTAAGTCCCACAGTCAATCGTTTCACTGTTAAAAGCGATGCAACCTAGTAATATCAGAAAATATCGCTAAATACATGTTGGTACGAATATGTGACGCAACCGTTGTAACTCAAACGGACTGATACCGTTAGAAAGTCAATGAAATGTAGTTTTTGAAACTGTCTCTATTTCTTCAGCGCGGCTAACGGCTAGGATTGGTCCCACAGTAAAAAATGACTTATTTATCTAAATTTTTAAATAAAGCGCTACCACAGCGCCCAGTGTAATTGCTGAGTTCCAGCAATCATGTCAAATTAAGAAGAATGTTATTTCTTGGAGTCCAATTGTCTCATTTATCACATTTATAAGGTCAAAGTCCAAAATCAGTTCAATTAAGTCCCACAGTCAATCGTTTCACTGTTAAAAGCGATGCAACCTAGTAATATCAGAAAAATATCGCTAAATACATGTTGGTACGAATATGTGACGCAACCGTTGTAACTCAAACGGACTGATACCGTTAGAAAGTCAATGAAATGTAGTTTTTGAAACTGTCTCTATTTCTTCAGCGCGCGCTAACGGCTAGGATTGGTCCCACAGTAAAAAATGACTTATTTATCTAAATTTTTAAATAAAGCGCTACCACAGCGCCCAGTGTAATTGCTGAGTTCCAGCAATCATGTCAAATTAAGAAGAATGTTATTTCTTGGAGTCCAATTGTCTCATTTATCACATTTATAAGGTCAAAGTCCAAAATCAGTTCAATTAAGTCCCACAGTCAATCGTTTCACTGTTAAAAGCGATGCAACCTAGTAATATCAGAAAAATATCGCTAAATACATGTTGGTACGAATATGTGACGCAACCGTTGTAACTCAAACGGACTGATACCGTTAGAAAGTCAATGAAATGTAGTTTTTGAAACTGTCTCTATTTCTTCAGCCGCGCTAACGGCTAGGATTGGTCCCACAGTAAAAAATGACTTATTTATCTAAATTTTTAAATAAAGCGCTACCACAGCGCCCAGTGTAATTGCTGAGTTCCAGCAATCATGTCAAATTAAGAAGAATGTTATTTCTTGGAGTCCAATTGTCTCATTTATCACATTTATAAGGTCAAAGTCCAAAATCAGTTCAATTAAGTCCCACAGTCAATCGTTTCACTGTTAAAAGCGATGCAACCTAGTAATATCAGAAAATATCGCTAAATACATGTTGGTACGAATATGTGACGCAACCGTTGTAACTCAAACGGACTGATACCGTTAGAAAGTCAATGAAATGTAGTTATTGAAACTGTCTATATTTCTTCAGCGCGCGCGAAGGGCTAGCATTGGTCCCACAGTAAAAAATGACTTATTTATCTCAGTTTTAAACAAAGCGCTACCTCAGCGCCCAGTGTAATTGCTGAGTTCCAGCAATCATGTCAAATTAAGAAGAATGTTATTTCTTGGAGTCCAATTGTCTCATTTATCACATTTATAAGGTCAAAGTCCAAAATCAGTTCAATTAAGTCCCACAGTCAATCGTTTCACTGTTAAAAGCGATGCAACCTAGTAATATCAGAAAAATATCGCTAAATACATGTTGGTACGAATATGTGACGCAACCGTTGTAACTCAAACGGACTGATACCGTTAGAAAGTCAATGAAATGTAGTTTTTGAAACTGTCTCTATTTCTTCAGCGCGCGCTAACGGCTAGGATTGGTCCCACAGTAAAAAATGACTTATTTATCTAAATTTTTAAATAAAGCGCTACCACAGCGCCCAGTGTAATTGCTGAGTTCCAGCAATCATGTCAAATTAAGAAGAATGTTATTTCTTGGAGTCCAATTGTCTCATTTATCACATTTATAAGGTCAAAGTCCAAAATCAGTTCAATTAAGTCCCACAGTCAATCGTTTCACTGTTAAAAGCGATGCAACCTAGTAATATCAGAAAAATATCGCTAAATACATGTTGGTACGAATATGTGACGCAACCGTTGTAACTCAAACGGACTGATACCGTTAGAAAGTCAATGAAATGTAGTTTTTGAAACTGTCTCTATTTCTTCAGCGCGCGCTAACGGCTAGGATTGGTCCCACAGTAAAAAATGACTTATTTATCTAAATTTTTAAATAAAGCGCTACCACAGCGCCCAGTGTAATTGCTGAGTTCCAGCAATCATGTCAAATTAAGAAGAATGTTATTTCTTGGAGTCCAATTGTCTCATTTATCACATTTATAAGGTCAAAGTCCAAAATCAGTTCAATTAAGTCCCACAGTCAATCGTTTCACTGTTAAAAGCGATGCAACCTAGTAATATCAGAAAAATATCGCTAAATACATGTTGGTACGAATATGTGACGCAACCGTTGTAACTCAAACGGACTGATACCGTTAGAAAGTCAATGAAATGTAGTTTTTGAAACTGTCTCTATTTCTTCAGCGCGCTAACGGCTAGGATTGGTCCCACAGTAAAAAATGACTTATTTATCTAAATTTTTAAATAAAGCGCTACCACAGCGCCCAGTGTAATTGCTGAGTTCCAGCAATCATGTCAAATTAAGAAGAATGTTATTTCTTGGAGTCCAATTGTCTCATTTATCACATTTATAAGGTCAAAGTCCAAAATCAGTTCAATTAAGTCCCACAGTCAATCGTTTCACTGTTAAAAGCGATGCAACCTAGTAATATCAGAAAAATATCGCTAAATACATGTTGGTACGAATATGTGACGCAACCGTTGTAACTCAAACGGACTGATACCGTTAGAAAGTCAATGAAATGTAGTTTTTGAAACTGTCTCTATTTCTTCAGCGCGCGCTAACGGCTAGGATTGGTCCCACAGTAAAAAATGACTTATTTATCTAAATTTTAAATAAAGCGCTACCACAGCGCCCAGTGTAATGCTGAGTTCCAGCAATCATGTCAAATTAAGAAGAATGTTATTTCTTGGAGTCCAATTGTCTCATTTATCACATTTATAAGGTCAAAGTCCAAAATCAGTTCAATTAAGTCCCACAGTCAATCGTTTCACTGTTAAAAGCGATGCAACCTAGTAATATCAGAAAAATATCGCTAAATACATGTTGGTACGAATATGTGACGCAACCGTTGTAACTCAAACGGACTGATACCGTTAGAAAGTCAATGAAATGTAGTTTTTGAAACTGTCTCTATTTCTTCAGCGCGCGCTAACGGCTAGGATTGGTCCCACAGTAAAAAATGACTTATTTATCTAAATTTTTAAATAAAGCGCTACCACAGCGCCCAGTGTAATCGCTGAGTTCCAGCAATCATGTCAAATTAAGAAGAATGTTATTTCTTGGAGTCCAATTGTCTCATTTATCACATTTATAAGGTCAAAGTCCAAAATCAGTTCAATTAAGTCCCACAGTCAATCGTTTCACTGTTAAAAGCGATGCAACCTAGTAATATCAGAAAAATATCGCTAAATACATGTTGGTACGAATATGTGACGCAACCGTTGTAACTCAAACGGACTGATACCGTTAGAAAGTCAATGAAATGTAGTTTTTGAAACTGTCTCTATTTCTTCAGCGCCGCTAACGGCTAGGATTGGTCCACAGTAAAAAATGACTTATTTATCTAAATTTTTAAATAAAGCGCTACCACAGCGCCCAGTGTAATCGCTGAGTTCCAGCAATCATGTCAAATTAAGAAGAATGTTATTTCTTGGAGTCCAATTGTCTCATTTATCACATTTATAAGGTCAAAGTCCAAAATCAGTTCAATTAAGTCCCACAGTCAATCGTTTCACTGTTAAAAGCGATGCAACCTAGTAATATCAGAAAAATATCGCTAAATACATGTTGGTACGAATATGTGACGCAACCGTTGTAACTCAAACGGACTGATACCGTTAGAAAGTCAATGAAATGTAGTTTTTGAAACTGTCTCTATTTCTTCAGCGCGCTAACGGCTAGGATTGGTCCCACAGTAAAAATGACTTATTTATCTAAATTTTTAAATAAAGCGCTACCACAGCGCCAGTGTAATCGCTGAGTTCCAGCAATCATGTCAAATTAAGAAGAATGTTATTTCTTGGAGTCCAATTGTCTCATTTATCACATTATAAGGTCAAAGTCCAAAATCAGTTCAATTAAGTCCCACAGTCAATCGTTTCACTGTTAAAAGCGATGCAACCTAGTAATATCAGAAAAATATCGCTAAATACATGTTGGTACGAATATGTGACGCAACCGTTGTAACTCAAACGGATTGATACCGTTAGAAAGTCAATGAAATGTAGTTTTTGAAACTGTCTCTATTTCTTCAGCGCGCTAACGCCTAGGATTGGTCCCGCAGTAAAAAATGACTTATTTATCTAAATTTTTAAATAAAGCGCTACCACAGCGCCCAGTGTAATTGCTGAGTTCCAGCAATCATGTCAAATTAAGAAGAATGTTATTTCTTGGAGTCCAATTGTCTCATTTATCACATTTATAAGGTCAAAGTCCAAAATCAGTTCAATTAAGTCCCACGTCAATCGTTTCACTGTTAAAAGCGATGCAACCTAGTAATATCAGAAAAATATCGCTAAATACATGTTGGTACGAATATGTGACGCAACCGTTGTAACTCAAACGGATGATACCGTTAGAAAGTCAATGAAATGTAGTTTTTGAAACTGTCTCTATTTCTTCAGGCGCGCTAACGGCTAGGATTGGTCCACAGTAAAAATGACTTATTTATCTAAATTTTAAATAAGCGCTACCACAGCGCCCAGTGTAATTGCTGAGTTCCAGCAATCATGTCAAATTAAGAAGAATGTTATTTCTTGGAGTCCAATTGTCTCATTTATCACATTTATAAGGTCAAAGTCCAAAATCAGTTCAATTAAGTCCCACAGTCAATCGTTTCACTGTTAAAAGCGATGCAACCTAGTAATATCAGAAAAATATCGCTAAATACATGTTGGTACGAATATGTGACGCAACCGTTTAACTCAAACGGACTGATACCGTTAGAAAGTCAATGAAATGTAGTTTTTGAAACTGTCTCTATTTCTTCAGCGCGCTAACGGCTAGGATTGGTCCCACAGTAAAAAATGACTTATTTATCTAAATTTTTAAATAAAGCGCTACCACAGCGCCCAGTGTAATTGCTGAGTTCCAGCAATCATGTCAAATTAAGAAGAATGTTATTTCTTGGAGTCCAATTGTCTCATTTATCACATTTATAAGGTCAAAGTCCAAAATCAGTTCAATTAAGTCCCACAGTCAATCGTTTCACTGTTAAAAGCGATGCAACCTAGTAATATCAGAAAAATATCGCTAAATACATGTTGTACGAATATGTGACGCAACCGTTGTAACTCAAACGGACTGATACCGTTAGAAAGTCAATGAAATGTAGTTTTTGAAACTGTCTCTATTTCTTCAGCGCGCGCTAACGGCTAGGATTGGTCCCACAGTGAAAAATGACTTATTTATCTAAAGTTTTAACCCTATTATACCTGGGGGGGCACAAAGTGCCGCGGCCTTTTGACTAGGCATAACTTTAGATACACATGTGATTAAGTGCTAAAATTTTGTGACTATTCCTAACTTTTATTATGGCTTCTGATGAA
>JASGCC010003113.1:0-25238 GCA_030067915.1 Hydractinia echinata | reverse complement strand
AAAAATAATTTTAAAAATCGTTCGGGAAATGAGTTTACTCCTGGGTACTTTCTTTGTATACATTCCACTATACGGGCCGAGCCCGGGATTTACGGGAAATCGCGGGTTTTCGGTTGCCGGAGATTAAACTGGTTTCATTCGGCGTCTCATCAAAAATGAAAATTTTTTGAAAACTACAAGTCTCATGGGTTTTAGTGGTGAAAAAATAATTTTAAAAATCGTTCGGGAAATGAGTTTACTCCCTGGGTACTTTCTTTGTATACATTCCACTATACGGGCCGAGCCCGGGATTTACGGGAAATCGCGGGTTTTCGGTTGCCGGAGATTAAACTGGTTTCATTCGGCGTCTCATCAAAATGAAAATATTTTGAAAACTACAAGTCTCATGGTTTTAGTGGTGAAAAAATAATTTTAAAAATCGTTCGGGAAATGAGTTTACTCCCTGGGTACTTTCTTTGTATACATTCCACTATACGGGCCGAGCCGGGATTTACGGGAAATCGCGGGTTTTCGGTTGCCGGAGATTAAACTGCTTTCATTCGGCGTCTCATCAAAAATGAAAATTTTTGAAAACTACAAGTCTCATGGTTTTAGTGGTGAAAAAATAATTTTAAAAATCGTTCGGGAAATGAGTTTACTCCCTGGGTACTTTCTTTGTATACATTCCACTATACGGGCCGAGCCCGGGATTTACGGGAAATCGCGGGTTTTCGGTTGCCGGAGATTAAACTGCTTTCATTCGGCGTCTCATCAAAAATGAAAATTTTTGAAAACTACAAGTCTCATGGGTTTTAGTGGTGAAAAAATAATTTTAAAAATCGTTCGGGAAATGAGTTTACTCCCTGGGTACTTTCTTTGTATACATTCCACTATACGGGCCGAGCCCGGGATTTACGGGAAATCGCGGGTTTTCGGTTGCCGGAGATTAAACTGGTTTCATTCGGCGTCTCATCAAAAATGAAAATATTTTTGAAAACTACAAGTCTCATGGTTTTAGTGGTGAAAAAATAATTTTAAAAATCGTTCGGGAAATGAGTTTACTCCCTGGGTACTTTCTTTGTATACATTCCACTATACGGGCCGAGCCCGGGATTTACGGGAAATCGCGGGTTTTCGGTTGCCGGAGATTAAACTGCTTTCATTCGGCGTCTCATCAAAAATGAAAATTTTTGAAAACTACAAGTCTCATGGGTTTTAGTGGTGAAAAAAAATTTTAAAAATCGTTCGGGAAATGAGTTTACTCCCTGGGTACTTTCTTTGTATACATTCCACTATACGGGCCGAGCCCGGGATTTACGGGAAATCGCGGGTTTTCGGTTGCCGGAGATTAAACTGGTTTCATTCGGCGTCTCATCAAAAATGAAAATATTTTTGAAAACTACAAGTCTCATGGTTTTAGTGGTGAAAAAATAATTTTAAAAATCGTTCGGGAAATGAGTTTACTCCCTGGGTACTTTCTTTGTATACATTCCACTATACGGGCCGAGCCGGGATTTACGGGAAATCGCGGGTTTTCGGTTGCCGGAGATTAAACTGGTTTCATTCGGCGTCTCATCAAAATGAAAATATTTTTGAAAACTACAAGTCTCATGGGTTTTAGTGGTGAAAAAATAATTTTAAAAATCGTTCGGGAAATGAGTTTACTCCCTGGGTACTTTCTTTGTATACATTCCACTATAGGGCCGAGCCCGGGATTTACGGGAAATCGCGGGTTTTCGGTTGCCGGAGATTAAACTGGTTTCATTCGGCGTCTCATCAAAAATGAAAAATTTTTGAAAACAAGTCTCATGGGTTTTAGTGGTGAAAAAATAATTTTAAAAATCGTTCGGGAAATGAGTTTACTCCCTGGGTACTTTCTTTGTATACATTCCACTATACGGGCCGAGCCCGGGATTTACGGGAAATCGCGGGTTTTCGGTTGCCGGAGATTAAACTGGTTTCATTCGGCGTCTCATCAAAAATGAAAATATTTTTGAAAACTACAAGTCTCATGGGTTTTAGTGGTGAAAAAAAATTTTAAAAATCGTTCGGGAAATGAGTTTACTCCCTGGGTACTTTCTTTGTATACATTCCACTATACGGGCCGAGCCCGGGATTTACGGGAAATCGCGGGTTTTCGGTTGCCGGAGATTAAACTGGTTTCATTCGGCGTCTCATCAAAAATGAAAATATTTTTGAAAACTACAAGTCTCATGGGTTTTAGTGGTGAAAAAATAATTTTAAAAATCGTTCGGGAAA
The DNA here is from genome assembly GCA_030067915.1 of Hydractinia echinata. Classification (NCBI taxonomy): domain Eukaryota; kingdom Metazoa; phylum Cnidaria; class Hydrozoa; order Anthoathecata; family Hydractiniidae; genus Hydractinia; species Hydractinia echinata. Next base: position 23,000 of record JASGCC010003113.1, on the reverse strand, counting down.
TGAGTTTACTCCCTGGGTACTTTCTTTGTATACATTCCACTATACGGGCCGAGCCCGGGATTTACGGGAAATCGCGGGTTTTCGGTTGCCGGAGATTAAACTGCTTTCATTCGGCGTCTCATCAAAAATGAAAATATTTTTGAAAACTACAAGTCTCATGGGTTTTAGTGGTGAAAAAATAATTTTAAAAATCGTTCGGGAAATGAGTTTACTCCCTGGGTACTTTCTTTGTATACATTCCACTATACGGGCCGATTTACGGGAAATCGCGGGTTTTCGGTTGCCGGAGATTAAACTGGTTTCATTCGGCGTCTCATCAAAAATGAAAATATTTTTGAAAACTACAAGTCTCATGGGTTTTAGTGGTGAAAAAATAATTTTAAAAATCGTTCGGGAAATGAGTTTACTCCCTGGGTACTTTCTTTGTATACATTCCATAGGGCCGAGCCCGGGATTTACGGGAAATCGCGGGTTTTCGGTTGCCGGAGATTAAACTGGTTTCATTCGGCGTCTCATCAAAAATGAAAATTTTTTGAAAACTACAAGTCTCATGGGTTTTAGTGGTGAAAAAAAATTTTAAAAATCGTTCGGGAAATGAGTTTACTCCCTGGGTACTTTCTTTGTATACATTCCACTATACGGGCCGAGCCGGGATTTACGGGAAATCGCGGGTTTTCGGTTGCCGGAGATTAAACTGGTTTCATTCGGCGTCTCATCAAAAATGAAAATATTTTTGAAAACTACAAGTCTCATGGGTTTTAGTGGTGAAAAAATAATTTTAAAAATCGTTCGGGAAATGAGTTTACTCCTGGGTACTTTCTTTGTATACATTCCACTATACGGGCCGAGCCCGGGATTTACGGGAAATCGCGGGTTTTCGGTTGCCGGATTAAACTGGTTTCATTCGGCGTCTCATCAAAAATGAAAATTTTTGAAAACTACAAGTCTCATGGGTTTTAGTGGTGAAAAAAAATTTTAAAAATCGTTCGGGAAATGAGTTTACTCCCTGGGTACTTTCTTTGTATACATTCCTATACGGGCCGAGCCCGGGATTTACGGGAAATCGCGGGTTTTCGGTTGCCGGAGATTAAACTGGTTTCATTCGGCGTCTCATCAAAAATGAAAATTTTTGAAAACTACAAGTCTCATGGTTTTAGTGGTGAAAAAATAATTTTAAAAATCGTTCGGGAAATGAGTTTACTCCCTGGGTACTTTCTTTGTATACATTCCACTAACGGGCCGAGCCCGGGATTTACGGGAAATCGCGGGTTTTCGGTTGCCGGAGATTAAACTGGTTTCATTCGGCGTCTCAAAAATGAAAATATTTTTGAAAACTACAAGTCTCATGGGTTTTAGTGGTGAAAAAATAATTTTAAAAATCGTTCGGGAAATGAGTTTACTCCCTGGGTACTTTCTTTGTATACATTCCACTATACGGGCCGAGCCCGGGATTTACGGGAAATCGCGGGTTTTCGGTTGCCGGAGATTAAACTGGTTTCATTCGGCGTCTCATCAAAAATGAAAATATTTTTGAAAACTACAAGTCTCATGGGTTTTAGTGGTGAAAAAATAATTTTAAAAATCGTTCGGGAAATGAGTTTACTCCCTGGGTACTTTCTTTGTATACATTCCACTATACGGGCCGAGCCCGGGATTTACGGGAAATCGCGGGTTTTCGGTTGCCGGCGATTAAACTGCTTTCATTCGGCGTCTCATCAAAAATGAAAAATTTTTGAAAACTACAAGTCTCATGGGTTTTAGTGGTGAAAAAAAATTTTAAAAATCGTTCGGGAAATGAGTTTACTCCCTGGGTACTTTCTTTGTATACATTCCACTATACGGGCCGAGCCCGGGATTTACGGGAAATCGCGGGTTTTCGGTTGCCGGAGATTAAACTGGTTTCATTCGGCGTCTCATCAAAAATGAAAATTTTTGAAAACTACAAGTCTCATGGGTTTTAGTGGTGAAAAAATAATTTTAAAAATCGTTCGGGAAATGAGTTTACTCCCTGGGTACTTTCTTTGTATACATTCCACTATACGGGCCGAGCCCGGGATTTACGGGAAATCGCGGGTTTTCGGTTGCCGGAGATTAAACTGGTTTCATTCGGCGTCTCATCAAAAATGAAAATATTTTTGAAAACTAAGTCTCATGGGTTTTAGTGGTGAAAAAATAATTTTAAAAATCGTTCGGGAAATGAGTTTACTCCCTGGGTACTTTCTTTGTATACATTCCACTATACGGGATTTACGGGAAATCGCGGGTTTTCGGTTGCCGGAGATTAAACTGGTTTCATTCGGCGTCTCATCAAAAATGAAAATATTTTTGAAAACTACAAGTCTCATGGGTTTTAGTGGTGAAAAAATAATTTTAAAAATCGTTCGGGAAATGAGTTTACTCCCTGGGTACTTTCTTTGTATACATTCCACTATACGGGCCGAGCCCGGGATTTACGGGAAATCGCGGGTTTTCGGTTGCCGGAGATTAAACTGGTTTCATTCGGCGTCTCATCAAAAATGAAAATATTTTTGAAAACTACAAGTCTCATGGGTTTTAGTGGTGAAAAAATAATTTTAAAAATCGTTCGGGAAATGAGTTTACTCCCTGGGTACTTTCTTTGTATACATTCCACTATACGGGCCGAGCCGGGATTTACGGGAAATCGCGGGTTTTCGGTTGCCGGCGATTAAACTGGTTTCATTCGGCGTCTCATCAAAAATGAAAAATTTTTGAAAACTACAAGTCTCATGGGTTTTAGTGGTGAAAAAATAATTTTAAAAATCGTTCGGGAAATGAGTTTACTCCCTGGGTACTTTCTTTGTATACATTCCACTATACGGGCCGAGCCGGGATTTACGGGAAATCGCGGGTTTTCGGTTTCCGGAGATTAAACTGGTTTCATTCGGCGTCTCATCAAAAATGAAAATTTTTGAAAACTACAAGTCTCATGGGTTTTAGTGGTGAAAAAATAATTTTAAAAATCGTTCGGGAAATGAGTTTACTCCCTGGGTACTTTCTTTGTATACATTCCACTATACGGGATTTACGGGAAATCGCGGGTTTTCGGTTGCCGGAGATTAAACTGGTTTCATTCGGCGTCTCATCAAAAATGAAAATATTTTTGAAAACTACAAGTCTCATGGGTTTTAGTGGTGAAAAAATAATTTTAAAAATCGTTCGGGAAATGAGTTTACTCCCTGGGTACTTTCTTTGTATACATTCCACTATACGGGCCGAGCCGGGATTTACGGGAAATCGCGGGTTTTCGGTTGCCGGATTAAACTGGTTTCATTCGGCGTCTCATCAAAAATGAAAATATTTTTGAAAACTACAAGTCTCATGGGTTTTAGTGGTGAAAAAAAAATTTAAAAATCGTTCGGGAAATGAGTTTACTCCCTGGGTACTTTCTTTGTATACATTCCACTATACGGGCCGAGCCCGGGATTTACGGGAAATCGCGGGTTTTCGGTTGCCGGAGATTAAACTGGTTTCATTCGGCGTCTCATCAAAAATGAAAATATTTTTGAAAACTACAAGTCTCATGGGTTTTAGTGGTGAAAAAAAATTTTAAAAATCGTTCGGGAAATGAGTTTACTCCCTGGGTACTTTCTTTGTATACATTCCACTATACGGGCCGAGCCCGGGATTTACGGGAAATCGCGGGTTTTCGGTTGCCGGAGATTAAACTGGTTTCATTCGGCGTCTCATCAAAAATGAAAATATTTTTGAAAACTACAAGTCTCATGGTTTTAGTGGTGAAAAAATAATTTTAAAAATCGTTCGGGAAATGAGTTTACTCCCTGGGTACTTTCTTTGTATACATTCCACTATACGGGCCGAGCCCGGGATTTACGGGAAATCGCGGGTTTTCGGTTGCCGGCGATTAAACTGCTTTCATTCGGCGTCTCATCAAAAATGAAAATATTTTTGAAAACTACAAGTCTCATGGTTTTAGTGGTGAAAAAATAATTTTAAAAATCGTTCGGGAAATGAGTTTACTCCCTGGGTACTTTCTTTGTATACATTCCACTATACGGGCCGAGCCCGGGATTTACGGGAAATCGCGGGTTTTCGGTTGCCGGAGTTTAAACTGGTTTCATTCGGCGTCTCATCAAAAATGAAAATATTTTTGAAAACTACAAGTCTCATGGGTTTTAGTGGTGAAAAAATAATTTTAAAAATCGTTCGGGAAATGAGTTTACTCCCTGGGTACTTTCTTTGTATACATTCCACTATACGGGCCGAGCCCGGGATTTACGGGAAATCGCGGGTTTTCGGTTGCCGGATTAAACTGGTTTCATTCGGCGTCTCATCAAAAAATATTTTTGAAAACTACAAGTCTCATGGGTTTTAGTGGTGAAAAAATAATTTTAAAAATCGTTCGGGAAATGAGTTTACTCCCTGGGTACTTTCTTTGTATACATTCCACTATACGGGCCGAGCCCGGGATTTACGGGAAATCGCGGGTTTTCGGTTGCCGGAGATTAAACTGGTTTCATTCGGCGTCTCATCAAAAATGAAAATATTTTTGAAAACTACAAGTCTCATGGGTTTTAGTGGTGAAAAAAAATTTTAAAAATCGTTCGGGAAATGAGTTTACTCCCTGGGTACTTTCTTTGTATACATTCCACTATACGGGCCGAGCCCGGGATTTACGGGAAATCGCGGGTTTTCGGTTGCCGGAGATTAAACTGGTTTCATTCGGCGTCTCATCAAAAATGAAAATATTTTTGAAAACTACAAGTCTCATGGGTTTTAGTGGTGAAAAAAAATTTTAAAAATCGTTCGGGAAATGAGTTTACTCCCTGGGTACTTTCTTTGTATACATTCCACTATACGGGCCGAGCCGGGATTTACGGGAAATCGCGGGTTTTCGGTTGCCGGAGATTAAACTGGTTTCATTCGGCGTCTCATCAAAAATGAAAATATTTTTGAAAACTACAAGTCTCATGGGTTTTAGTGGTGAAAAAATAATTTTAAAAATCGTTCGGGAAATGAGTTTACTCCCTGGGTACTTTCTTTGTATACATTCCACTATACGGGCCGAGCCCGGGATTTACGGGAAATCGCGGGTTTTCGGTTGCCGGAGATTAAACTGGTTTCATTCGGCGTCTCATCAAAAATGAAAATATTTTTGAAAACTACAAGTCTCATGGTTTTAGTGGTGAAAAAATAATTTTAAAAATCGTTCGGGAAATGAGTTTACTCCCTGGGTACTTTCTTTGTATACATTCCACTATACGGGCCGAGCCCGGGATTTACGGGAAATCGCGGGTTTTCGGTTGCCGGCGATTAAACTGGTTTCATTCGGCGTCTCATCAAAAATGAAAAATTTTTGAAAACTACAAGTCTCATGGGTTTTAGTGGTGAAAAAATAATTTTAAAAATCGTTCGGGAAATGAGTTTACTCCCTGGGTACTTTCTTTGTATACATTCCACTATACGGGCCGAGCCGGGATTTACGGGAAATCGCGGGTTTTCGGTTGCCGGAGATTAAACTGGTTTCATTCGGCGTCTCATCAAAAATGAAAATATTTTTGAAAACTACAAGTCTCATGGGTTTTAGTGGTGAAAAAAAATAAATTAAAAAATCGTTCGGGAAATGAGTTTACTCCCTGGGTACTTTCTTTGTATACATTCCACTATACGGGCCGAGCCCGGGATTTACGGGAAATCGCGGGTTTTCGGTTGCCGGAGATTAAACTGGTTTCATTCGGCGTCTCATCAAAAATGAAAATATTTTTGAAAACTACAAGTCTCATGGGTTTTAGTGGTGAAAAAATAATTTTAAAAATCGTTCGGGAAATGAGTTTACTCCCTGGGTACTTTCTTTGTATACATTCCACTATACGGGCCGAGCCCGGGATTTACGGGAAATCGCGGGTTTTCGGTTGCCGGAGATTAAACTGGTTTCATTCGGCGTCTCATCAAAAATGAAAATATTTTGAAAACTACAAGTCTCATGGGTTTTAGTGGTGAAAAAATAATTTTAAAAATCGTTCGGGAAATGAGTTTACTCCCTACTTTCTTTGTATACATTCGACTATACGGGATTTACGGGAAATCGCGGGTTTTCGGTTGCCGGAGATTAAACTGGTTTCATTCGGCGTCTCATCAAAAATGAAAATATTTTTGAAAACTACAAGTCTCATGGGTTTTAGTGGTGAAAAAATAATTTTAAAAATCGTTCGGGAAATGAGTTTACTCCCTGGGTACTTTCTTTGTATACATTCCACTATACGGGCCGAGCCGGGATTTACGGGAAATCGCGGGTTTTCGGTTGCCGGAGATTAAACTGGTTTCATTCGGCGTCTCATCAAAAATGAAAATATTTTTGAAAACTATCAAAAATGAAAAATTTTTGAAAACTGTCTCATGGGTTTTAGTGTGAAAAAATAATTTTAAAAATCGTTCGGGAAATGAGTTTACTCCCTGGGTACTTTCTTTGTATACATTCCACTATACGGAGCCCGGGATTTACGGGAAATCGCGGGTTTTCGGTTGCCGGAGATTAAACTGGTTTCATTCGGCGTCTCATCAAAAATGAAAACATTTTTGAAAACTACAAGTCTCATGGGTTTTAGTGGTGAAAAAATAATTTTAAAAATCGTTCGGGAAATGAGTTTACTCCCTGGGTACTTTCTTTGTATACATTCCACTACGGGCCGAGCCCGGGATTTACGGGAAATCGCGGGTTTTCGGTTGCCGGAGATTAAACTGGTTTCATTCGGCGTCTCATCAAAAAAAATATTTTTGAAAACTACAAGTCTCATGGGTTTTAGTGGTGAAAAAATAAGTTCGGGAAATGAGTTTACTCCCTGGGTACTTTCTTTGTATACATTCCACTATAAGGGATTTACGGGAAATCGCGGGTTTTCGGTTTCCGGAGATTAAACTGGTTTCATTCGGCGTCTCATCAAAAATGAAAATATTTTTGAAAACTACAAGTCTCATGGGTTTTAGTGGTGAAAAAAAATTTTAAAAATCGTTCGGGAAATGAGTTTACTCCCTGGGTACTTTCTTTGTATACATTCCACTATACGGGCCGAGCCCGGGATTTACGGGAAATCGCGGGTTTTCGGTTGCCGGAGATTAAACTGGTTTCATTCGGCGTCTCATCAAAAATGAAAATTTTTTGAAAACTACAAGTCTCATGGGTTTTAGTGGTGAAAAATAATTTTAAAAATCGTTCGGGAAATGAGTTTACTCCCTGGGTACTTTCTTTGTATACATTCCACTATACGGGCCGAGCCGGGATTTACGGGAAATCGCGGGTTTTCGGTTGCCGGAGATTAAACTGGTTTCATTCGGCGTCTCATCAAAAATGAAAATATCAAGTCTCATGGGTTTTAGTGGTGAAAAAATAATTTTAAAAATCGTTCGGGAAATGAGTTTACTCCCTGGGTACTTTCTTTGTATACATTCCATACGGGCCGAGCCCGGGATTTACGGGAAATCGCGGGTTTTCGGTTGCCGGAGATTAAACTGGTTTCATTCGGCGTCTCATCAAAAATGAAAATATTTTTGAAAACTACAAGTCTCATGGGTTTTAGTGGTGAAAAAATAATTTTAAAAATCGTTCGGGAAATGAGTTTACTCCCTGGGTACTTTCTTTGTATACATTCCACTATACGGGCCGAGCCCGGGATTTACGGGAAATCGCGGGTTTTCGGTTGCCGGAGATTAAACTGGTTTCATTCGGCGTCTCATCAAAAATGAAAATATTTTTGAAAACTACAAGTCTCATGGGTTTTAGTGGTGAAAAATAATTTTAAAAATCGTTCGGGAAATGAGTTTACTCCCTGGGTACTTTCTTTGTATACATTCCACTATACGGGCCGAGCCCGGGATTTACGGGAAATCGCGGGTTTTCGGTTGCCGGAGATTAAACTGGTTTCATTCGGCGTCTCATCAAAAATGAAAATATTTTTGAAAACTACAAGTCTCATGGGTTTTAGTGGTGAAAAAAAATTCTTAAAAATCGTTCGGGAAATGAGTTTACTCCCTGGGTACTTTCTTTGTATACATTCCACTATACGGGCCGAGCCCGGGATTTACGGGAAATCGCGGGTTTTCGGTTGCCGGAGATTAAACTGGTTTCATTCGGCGTCTCATCAAAAATGAAAATATTTTTGAAAACTACAAGTCTCATGGGTTTTAGTGGTGAAAAAATAATTTTAAAAATCGTTCGGGAAATGAGTTTACTCCCTGGGTACTTTCTTTGTATACATTCCACTATACGGGCCGAGCCCGGGATTTACGGGAAATCGCGGGTTTTCGGTTGCCGGAGATTAAACTGGTTTCATTCGGCGTCTCATCAAAAATGAAAATATTTTTGAAAACTACAAGTCTCATGGTTTTAGTGGTGAAAAAATAATTTTAAAAATCGTTCGGGAAATGAGTTTACTCCCTGGGTACTTTCTTTGTATACATTCCACTATACGGGCCGAGCCCGGGATTTACGGGAAATCGCGGGTTTTCGGTTGCCGGAGATTAAACTGGTTTCATTCGGCGTCTCATCAAAAATGAAAATATTTTTGAAAACTACAAGTCTCATGGGTTTTAGTGGTGAAAAAAAATTTTAAAAATCGTTCGGGAAATGAGTTTACTCCCTGGGTACTTTCTTTGTATACATTCCACTATACGGGCCGAGCCCGGGATTTACGGGAAATCGCGGGTTTTCGGTTGCCGGAGATTAAACTGGTTTCATTCGGCGTCTCATCAAAAATGAAAATATTTTTGAAAACTACAAGTCTCATGGGTTTTAGTGGTGAAAAAATAATTTTAAAAATCGTTCGGGAAATGAGTTTACTCCCTGGGTACTTTCTTTGTATACATTCCACTAACCGGGCCGAGCCCGGGATTTACGGGAAATCGCGGGTTTTCGGTTGCCGGAGATTAAACTGGTTTCATTCGGCGTCTCATCAAAAATGAAAATATTTTTGAAAACTACAAGTCTCATGGTTTTAGTGGTGAAAAAAAATTTTAAAAATCGTTCGGGAAATGAGTTTACTCCCTGGGTACTTTCTTTGTATACATTCCACTAACGGGCCGAGCCCGGGATTTACGGGAAATCGCGGGTTTTCGGTTGCCGGAGATTAAACTGGTTTCATTCGGCGTCTCATCAAAAATGAAAATTTTTGAAAACTACAAGTCTCATGGGTTTTAGTGGTGAAAAATAATTTTAAAAATCGTTCGGGAAATGAGTTTACTCCCTGGGTACTTTCTTTGTATACATTCCACTATACGGGCCGAGCCCGGGATTTACGGGAAATCGCGGGTTTTCGGTTGCCGGAGATTAAACTGGTTTCATTCGGCGTCTCATCAAAAATGAAAATATTTTTGAAAACTACAAGTCTCATGGGTTTTAGTGGTGAAAAAATAATTTTAAAAATCGTTCGGGAAATGAGTTTACTCCCTGGGTACTTTCTTTGTATACATTCCACTATACGGGCCGAGCCCGGGATTTACGGGAAATCGCGGGTTTTCGGTTGCCGGAGATTAAACTGGTTTCATTCGGCGTCTCATCAAAAATGAAAATTTTTGAAAACTACAAGTCTCATGGGTTTTAGTGGTGAAAAAAAATTTTAAAAATCGTTCGGGAAATGAGTTTACTCCCTGGGTACTTTCTTTGTATACATTCCACTATACGGGCCGAGCCCGGGATTTACGGGAAATCGCGGGTTTTCGGTTGCCGGAGATTAAACTGGTTTCATTCGGCGTCTCATCAAAAATGAAAATATTTTGAAAACTACAAGTCTCATGGGTTTTAGTGGTGAAAAAATAATTTTAAAAATCGTTCGGGAAATGAGTTTACTCCCTGGGTACTTTCTTTGTATACATTCCACTATACGGGCCGAGCCCGGGATTTACGGGAAATCGCGGGTTTTCGGTTGCCGGAGATTAAACTGGTTTCATTCGGCGTCTCATCAAAAATGAAAATATTTTTGAAAACTACAAGTCTCATGGGTTTTAGTGGTGAAAAAATAATTTTAAAAATCGTTCGGGAAATGAGTTTACTCCCTGGGTACTTTCTTTGTATACATTCCACTATACGGGCCGAGCCCGGGATTTACGGGAAATCGCGGGTTTTCGGTTGCCGGAGATTAAACTGGTTTCATTCGGCGTCTCATCAAAAATGAAAATATTTTTGAAAACTACAAGTCTCATGGGTTTTAGTGGTGAAAAAAAATTTTAAAAATCGTTCGGGAAATGAGTTTACTCCCTGGGTACTTTCTTTGTATACATTCCACTATACGGGCCGAGCCCGGGATTTACGGGAAATCGCGGGTTTTCGGTTGCCGGAGATTAAACTGGTTTCATTCGGCGTCTCATCAAAAATGAAAAATTTTTGAAAACTACAAGTCTCATGGGTTTTAGTGGTGAAAAATAATTTTAAAAATTGTTCGGGAAATGAGTTTACTCCCTGGGTACTTTCTTTGTATACATTCCACTATACGGGCCGAGCCCGGGATTTACGGGAAATCGCGGTTTTCGGTTGCCGGAGATTAAACTGGTTTCATTCGGCGTCTCATCAAAAATGAAAATATTTTTGAAAACTACAAGTCTCATGGGTTTTAGTGGTGAAAAAAAATTTTAAAAATCGTTCGGGAAATGAGTTTACTCCCTGGGTACTTTATTTGTATACATTCCACTATACGGGCCGAGCCCGGGATTTACGGGAAATCGCGGGTTTTCGGTTGCCGGAGATTAAACTGGTTTCATTCGGCGTCTCATCAAAAATGAAAATTTTTGAAAACTACAAGTCTCATGGGTTTTAGTGGTGAAAAAATAATTTTAAAAATCGTTCGGGAAATGAGTTTACTCCCTGGGTACTTTCTTTGTATACATTCCACTATACGGGCCGAGCCCGGGATTTACGGGAAATCGCGGGTTTTCGGTTGCCGGAGATTAAACTGGTTTCATTCGGCGTCTCATCAAAAATGAAAATATTTTTGAAAACTACAAGTCTCATGGGTTTTAGTGGTGAAAAAATAATTTTAAAAATCGTTCGGGAAATGAGTTTACTCCCTGGGTACTTTCTTTGTATACATTCCACTATACGGGCCGAGCCCGGGATTTACGGGAAATCGCGGGTTTTCGGTTGCCGGAGATTAAACTGGTTTCATTCGGCGTCTCATCAAAAATGAAAATATTTTTGAAAACTACAAGTCTCATGGGTTTTAGTGGTGAAAAAAAATAATTAAAAAATCGTTCGGGAAATGAGTTTACTCCCTGGGTACTTTCTTTGTATACATTCCACTATACGGGCCGAGCCCGGGATTTACGGGAAATCGCGGGTTTTCGGTTGCCGGAGATTAAACTGGTTTCATTCGGCGTCTCATCAAAAATGAAAATATTTTTGAAAACTACAAGTCTCATGGGTTTTAGTGGTGAAAAAATAATTTTAAAAATCGTTCGGGAAATGAGTTTACTCCCTGGGTACTTTCTTTGTATACATTCCACTATACGGGCCGAGCCCGGGATTTACGGGAAATCGCGGGTTTTCGGTTGCCGGAGATTAAACTGGTTTCATTCGGCGTCTCATCAAAAATGAAAATATTTTTGAAAACTACAAGTCTCATGGGTTTTAGTGGTGAAAAAATAATTTTAAAAATCGTTCGGGAAATGAGTTTACTCCCTGGGTACTTTCTTTGTATACATTCCACTATACGGGCCGAGCCCGGGATTTACGGGAAATCGCGGGTTTTCGGTTGCGGAGATTAAACTGGTTTCATTCGGCGTCTCATCAAAAATGAAAATATTTTTGAAAACTACAAGTCTCATGGGTTTTAGTGGTGAAAAAAAATTTTAAAAATCGTTCGGGAAATGAGTTTACTCCCTGGGTACTTTCTTTGTATACATTCCACTACGGGCCGAGCCCGGGATTTACGGGAAATCGCGGGTTTTCGGTTGCCGGAGATTAAACTGGTTTCATTCGGCGTCTCATCAAAAATGAAAATATTTTTGAAAACTACAAGTCTCATGGGTTTTAGTGGTGAAAAAATAATTTTAAAAATCGTTCGGGAAATGAGTTTACTCCCTGGGTACTTTCTTTGTATACATTCCACTATACGGGCCGAGCCCGGGATTTACGGGAAATCGCGGGTTTTCGGTTGCCGGAGATTAAACTGGTTTCATTCGGCGTCTCATCAAAAATGAAAAATTTTTGAAAACTACAAGTCTCATGGGTTTTAGTGGTGAAAAAAAATTTTAAAAATCGTTCGGGAAATGAGTTTACTCCCTGGGTACTTTCTTTGTATACATTCCACTATACGGGCCGAGCCCGGGATTTACGGGAAATCGCGGGTTTTCGGTTGCCGGAGATTAAACTGGTTTCATTCGGCGTCTCATCAAAAATGAAAATATTTTTGAAAACTACAAGTCTCATGGGTTTTAGTGGTGAAAAAATAATTTTAAAAATCGTTCGGGAAATGAGTTTACTCCCTGGGTACTTTCTTTGTATACATTCCACTATACGGGCCGAGCCCGGGATTTACGGGAAATCGCGGGTTTTCGGTTGCCGGAGATTAAACTGGTTTCATTCGGCGTCTCATCAAAAATGAAAAATTTTTGAAAACTACAAGTCTCATGGTTTTAGTGGTGAAAAAAAATTTTAAAAATCGTTCGGGAAATGAGTTTACTCCCTGGGTACTTTCTTTGTATACATTCCACTATACGGGCCGAGCCCGGGATTTACGGGAAATCGCGGGTTTTCGGTTGCCGGAGATTAAACTGGTTTCATTCGGCGTCTCATCAAAAATGAAAATATTTTTGAAAACTACAAGTCTCATGGGTTTTAGTGGTGAAAAAAAATTTTAAAAATCGTTCGGGAAATGAGTTTACTCCCTGGGTACTTTCTTTGTATACATTCCACTATACGGGCCGAGCCCGGGATTTACGGGAAATCGCGGGTTTTCGGTTGCCGGAGATTAAACTGGTTTCATTCGGCGTCTCATCAAAAATGAAAATATTTTTGAAAACTACAAGTCTCATGGGTTTTAGTGGTGAAAAAATAATTTTAAAAATCGTTCGGGAAATGAGTTTACTCCCTGGGTACTTTCTTTGTATACATTCCACTATACGGGCCGAGCCCGGGATTTACGGGAAATCGCGGGTTTTCGGTTGCCGGAGATTAAACTGGTTTCATTCGGCGTCTCATCAAAAATGAAAATATTTTTGAAAACTACAAGTCTCATGGGTTTTAGTGGTGAAAAAATAATTTTAAAAATCGTTCGGGAAATGAGTTTACTCCCTGGGTACTTTCTTTGTATACATTCCACTATACGGGCCGAGCCCGGGATTTACGGGAAATCGCGGGTTTTCGGTTGCCGGAGATTAAACTGGTTTCATTCGGCGTCTCATCAAAAATGAAAATATTTTTGAAAACTACAAGTCTCATGGGTTTTAGTGGTGAAAAAAAATTTTAAAAATCGTTCGGGAAATGAGTTTACTCCCTGGGTACTTTCTTTGTATACATTCCACTATACGGGCCGAGCCCGGGATTTACGGGAAATCGCGGGTTTTCGGTTGCCGGAGATTAAACTGGTTTCATTCGGCGTCTCATCAAAAATGAAAATATTTTTGAAAACTACAAGTCTCATGGGTTTTAGTGGTGAAAAAATAATTTTAAAAATCGTTCGGGAAATGAGTTTACTCCCTGGGTACTTTCTTTGTATACATTCCACTATACCGGGATTTACGGGAAATCGCGGGTTTTCGGTTGCCGGAGATTAAACTGGTTTCATTCGGCGTCTCATCAAAAATGAAAATATTTTTGAAAACTACAAGTCTCATGGGTTTTAGTGGTGAAAAAATAATTTTAAAAATCGTTCGGGAAATGAGTTTACTCCCTGGGTACTTTCTTTGTATACATTCCACTATACGGGCCGAGCCCGGGATTTACGGGAAATCGCGGGTTTTCGGTTGCCGGAGATTAAACTGGTTTCATTCGGCGTCTCATCAAAAATGAAAATATTTTTGAAAACTACAAGTCTCATGGGTTTTAGTGGTGAAAAAATAATTTTAAAAATCGTTCGGGAAATGAGTTTACTCCCTGGGTACTTTCTTTGTATACATTCCACTATACGGGCCGAGCCCGGGATTTACGGGAAATCGCGGGTTTTCGGTTGCCGGAGATTAAACTGGTTTCATTCGGCGTCTCATCAAAAATGAAAATATTTTTGAAAACTACAAGTCTCATGGGTTTTAGTGGTGAAAAAATAATTTTAAAAATCGTTCGGGAAATGAGTTTACTCCCTGGGTACTTTCTTTGTATACATTCCACTATACGGGCCGAGCCCGGGATTTACGGGAAATCGCGGGTTTTCGGTTGCCGGAGATTAAACTGGTTTCATTCGGCGTCTCATCAAAAATGAAAATATTTTTGAAAACTACAAGTCTCATGGGTTTTAGTGGTGAAAAAATAATTTTAAAAATCGTTCGGGAAATGAGTTTACTCCCTGGGTACTTTCTTTGTATACATTCCACTATACGGGCCGAGCCCGGGATTTACGGGAAATCGCGGGTTTTCGGTTGCCGGAGATTAAACTGGTTTCATTCGGCGTCTCATCAAAAATGAAAATATTTTTGAAAACTACAAGTCTCATGGGTTTTAGTGGTGAAAAAATAATTTTAAAAATCGTTCGGGAAATGAGTTTACTCCCTGGGTACTTTCTTTGTATACATTCCACTATCGGGCCGAGCCCGGGATTTACGGGAAATCGCGGGTTTTCGGTTGCCGATTAAACTGGTTTCATTCGGCGTCTCATCAAAAATGAAAATATTTTTGAAAACTACAAGTCTCATGGGTTTTAGTGGTGAAAAAATAATTTTAAAAATCGTTCGGGAAATGAGTTTACTCCCTGGGTACTTTCTTTGTATACATTCCACTAACGGGCCGAGCCCGGGATTTACGGGAAATCGCGGGTTTTCGGTTGCCGGGATTAAACTGTTTCATTCGGCGTCTCATCAAAAATGAAAATTTTTGAAAACTACAAGTCTCATGGGTTTTAGTGGTGAAAAAATAATTTTAAAAATCGTTCGGGAAATGAGTTTACTCCCTGGGTACTTTCTTTGTATACATTCCACTATACGGGCCGAGCCCGGATTTACGGGAAATCGCGGGTTTTCGGTTGCCGGAGATTAAACTGTTTCATTCGGCGTCTCATCAAAAATGAAAAATATTTTTGAAAACTACAAGTCTCATGGGTTTTAGTGGTGAAAAAATAATTTAAAAATCGTTCGGGAAATGAGTTTACTCCCTGGTACTTTCTTTGTATACATTCCACTATACGGGCCGAGCCCGGGATTTACGGGAAATCGCGGGTTTTCGGTTGCCGGAGATTAAACTGGTTTCATTCGGCGTCTCATCAAAAATGAAAAATTTTTGAAAACTACAAGTCTCATGGTTTTAGTGGTAAAAAAATAATTTTAAAAATCGTTCGGGAAATGAGTTTACTCCCTGGGTACTTTCTTTGTATACATTCCACTATACGGGCCGAGCCCGGGATTTACGGGAAATCGCGGGTTTTCGGTTGCCGGAGATTAAACTGGTTTCATTCGGCGTCTCATCAAAAATGAAAATATTTTTGAAAACTACAAGTCTCATGGGTTTTAGTGGTGAAAAAATAATTTTAAAAATCGTTCGGGAAATGAGTTTACTCCCTGGGTACTTTCTTTGTATACATTCCACTATACGGGCCGAGCCCGGGATTTACGGGAAATCGCGGTTTTCGGTTGCCGGAGATTAAACTGGTTTCATTCGGCGTCTCATCAAAAATGAAAATATTTTTGAAAACTACAAGTCTCATGGGTTTTAGTGGTGAAAAAATAATTTTAAAAATCGTTCGGGAAATGAGTTTACTCCCTGGGTACTTTCTTTGTATACATTCCACTAAACGGGCCGAGCCCGGGATTTACGGGAAATCGCGGGTTTTCGTTTCCGGAGATTAAACTGGTTTCATTCGGCGTCTCATCAAAAATGAAAATATTTTTGAAAACTGCAAGTCTCATGGTTTTAGTGGTGAAAAAATAATTTTAAAAATCGTTCGGGAAATGAGTTTACTCCCTGGGTACTTTCTTTGTATACATTCCACTAAACGGGCCGAGCCCGGGATTTACGGGAAATCGCGGGTTTTCGGTTTCCGGAGATTAAACTGTTTCATTCGGCGTCTCATCAAAAATGAAAATATTTTGAAAACTACAAGTCTCATGGTTTTAGTGGTGAAAAAAATAATTTTAAAAATCGTTCGGGAAATGAGTTTACTCCCTGGGTACTTTCTTTGTATACATTCCACTATACGGCCGAGCCCGGGATTTACGGGAAATCGCGGGTTTTCGGTTGCCGGAGATTAAACTGGTTTCATTCGCGTCTCATCAAAAATGAAAATTTTTTGAAAACTACAAGTCTCATGGTTTTAGTGGTGAAAAAAAATTTTAAAAAATCGTTCGGGAAATGAGTTTACTCCCTGGGTACTTTCTTTGTATACATTCCACTAACGGCCGAGCCCGGGATTTACGGGAAATCGCGGGTTTTCGGTTGCCGGAGATTAAACTGTTTCATTCGGCGTCTCATCAAAAATGAAAATATTTTTGAAAACTACAAGTCTCATGGGTTTTAGGTGTGAAAAAATAATTTTAAAAATCGTTCGGGAAATGAGTTTACTCCCTGGGTACTTTCTTTGTATACATTCCACTATACGGCCGAGCCCGGGATTTACGGGAAATCGCGGGTTTTCGGTTGCCGGAGATTAAACTGCTTTCATTCGGCGTCTCATCAAAAATGAAAATTTTTGAAAACTACAAGTCTCATGGGTTTTAGTGGTGAAAAAATAATTTTAAAAATCGTTCGGGAAATGAGTTTACTCCCTGGGTACTTTCTTTGTATACATTCCACTATACGGGCCGAGCCGGGATTTACGGGAAATCGCGGGTTTTCGGTTGCCGGAGATTAAACTGGTTTCATTCGGCGTCTCATCAAAAATGAAAAATTTTTGAAAACTACAAGTCTCATGGGTTTTAGTGGTGAAAAAATAATTTAAAAATCGTTCGGGAAATGAGTTTACTCCCTGGGTACTTTCTTTGTATACATTCCACTATACGGGCCGAGCCGGGATTTACGGGAAATCGCGGGTTTTCGGTTGCCGGAGATTAAACTGGTTTCATTCGGCGTCTCATCAAAAATGAAAATATTTTTGAAAACTACAAGTCTCATGGGTTTTAGTGGTGAAAAAATAATTTTAAAAATCGTTCGGGAAATGAGTTTACTCCCTGGGTACTTTCTTTGTATACATTCCACTATACGGGCCGAGCCCGGATTTACGGGAAATCGCGGGTTTTCGGTTGCCGGCGAATAAACTGCTTTCATTCGGCGTCTCATCAAAAATGAAAAATTTTTGAAAACTACAAGTCTCATGGGTTTTAGTGGTGAAAAAATAATTTTAAAAATCGTTCGGGAAATGAGTTTACTCCCTGGGTACTTTCTTTGTATACATTCGACTATACGGATTTACGGGAAATCGCGGGTTTTCGGTTGCCGGCGATTAAACTGTTTCATTCGGCGTCTCATCAAAAATGAAAACATTTTTGAAAACTACAAGTCTCATGGGTTTTAGTGGTGAAAAAATAATTTTAAAAATCGTTCGGGAAATGAGTTTACTCCCTGGGTACTTTCTTTGTATACATTCCACTATGGGCCGAGCCCGGGATTTACGGGAAATCGCGGGTTTTCGGTTGCCGGAGATTAAACTGTTTCATTCGGCGTCTCATCAAAAATGAAAAATTTTTTGAAAACTACAAGTCTCATGGGTTTTAGTGGTGAAAAAAAATTTTAAAAATCGTTCGGGAAATGAGTTTACTCCCTGGGTACTTTCTTTGTATACATTCCACTACGGGCCGAGCCCGGGATTTACGGGAAATCGCGGGTTTTCGGTTGCCGGAGATTAAACTGGTTTCATTCGGCGTCTCATCAAAAATGAAAATATTTTTGAAAACTACAAGTCTCATGGGTTTTAGTGGTGAAAAAATAATTTAAAAATCGTTCGGGAAATGAGTTTACTCCCTGGGTACTTTCTTTGTATACATTCCACTAACGGGCCGAGCCCGGGATTTACGGGAAATCGCGGGTTTTCGGTTGCCGGAGATTAAACTGGTTTCATTCGGCGTCTCATCAAAAATGAAAATATTTTTGAAAACTACAAGTCTCATGGGTTTTAGTGGTGAAAAAATAATTTTAAAAATCGTTCGGGAAATGAGTTTACTCCCTGGGTACTTTCTTTGTATACATTCACTATACGGCCGAGCCCGGGATTTACGGGAAATCGCGGGTTTTCGGTTGCCGGAGATTAAACTGCTTTCATTCGGCGTCTCATCAAAAATGAAAAATTTTTGAAAACTACAAGTCTCATGGGTTTTAGTGGTGAAAAAATAATTTTAAAAATCGTTCGGGAAATGAGTTTACTCCCTGGGTACTTTCTTTGTATACATTCCACTATACGGGCCGAGCCCGGGATTTACGGGAAATCGCGGGTTTTCGGTTGCCGGAGATTAAACTGTTTCATTCGGCGTCTCATCAAAAATGAAAATATTTTTGAAAACTACAAGTCTCATGGGTTTTAGTGGTAAAAAATAATTTTAAAAATCGTTCGGGAAATGAGTTTACTCCCTGGGTACTTTCTTTGTATACATTCCACTATACGGCCGACCCGGGATTTACGGGAAATCGCGGGTTTTCGGTTGCCGGAGATTAAACTGGTTTCATTCGGCGTCTCATCAAAAATGAAAATATTTTTGAAAACTACAAGTCTCATGGGTTTTAGTGGTGAAAAAATAATTTTAAAAATCGTTCGGGAAATGAGTTTACTCCCTGGGTACTTTCTTTGTATACATTCCACTATACGGCCGAGCCCGGGATTTACGGGAAATCGCGGGTTTTCGGTTGCCGGAGATTAAACTGGTTTCATTCGGCGTCTCATCAAAAATGAAAATATTTTTGAAAACTACAAGTCTCATGGGTTTTAGTGGTGAAAAAATAATTTTAAAAATCGTTCGGGAAATGAGTTTACTCCCTGGGTACTTTCTTTGTATACATTCCACTAACGGGCCGAGCCCGGGATTTACGGGAAATCGCGGGTTTTCGGTTCCGGAGATTAAACTGGTTTCATTCGGCGTCTCATCAAAAATGAAAATATTTTTGAAAACTACAAGTCTCATGGGTTTTAGTGGTGAAAAAATAATTTTAAAAATCGTTCGGGAAATGAGTTTACTCCCTGGGTACTTTCTTTGTATACATTCACTATACCGAGCCCGGGATTTACGGGAAATCGCGGGTTTTCGGTTGCCGGAGATTAAACTGTTTCATTCGGCGTCTCATCAAAAATGAAAATATTTTTGAAAACTACAAGTCTCATGGGTTTTAGTGGTGAAAAAATAATTTTAAAAATCGTTCGGGAAATGAGTTTACTCCCTGGGTACTTTCTTTGTATACATTCCACTAACGGGCCGAGCCCGGGATTTACGGGAAATCGCGGGTTTTCGGTTGCCGGAGATTAAACTGGTTTCATTCGGCGTCTCATCAAAAATGAAAATATTTTTGAAAACTACAAGTCTCATGGTTTTAGTGGTGAAAAAATAATTTTAAAAATCGTTCGGGAAATGAGTTTACTCCCTGGGTACTTTCTTTGTATACATTCCACTAACGGGCCGAGCCCGGGATTTACGGGAAATCGCGGGTTTTCGGTTGCCGGAGATTAAACTGTTTCATTCGGCGTCTCATCAAAAATGAAAATATTTTTGAAAACTACAAGTCTCATGGGTTTTAGTGGTGAAAAAAATAATTTTAAAAATCGTTCGGGAAATGAGTTTACTCCCTGGGTACTTTCTTTGTATACATTCCACTAAGGCCGAGCCGGGATTTACGGGAAATCGCGGTTTTCGGTTGCCGGCGATTAAACTGCTTTCATTCGGCGTCTCATCAAAAATGAAAATATTTTTGAAAACTACAAGTCTCATGGTTTTAGTGGTGAAAAAATAATTTTAAAAATCGTTCGGGAAATGAGTTTACTCCCTGGGTACTTTCTTTGTATACATTCACTATACGGCCGAGCCCGGGATTTACGGGAAATCGCGGGTTTTCGGTTGCCGGCGATTAAACTGCTTTCATTCGGCGTCTCATCAAAAATGAAAACATTTTTGAAAACTACAAGTCTCATGGGTTTTAGTGGTGAAAAAATAATTTTAAAAATCGTTCGGGAAATGAGTTTACTCCCTGGGTACTTTCTTTGTATACATTCGACTATACGGCCGAGCCCGGGATTTACGGGAAATCGCGGGTTTTGGTTGCCGGAGATTAAACTGGTTTCATTCGGCGTCTCATCAAAAATGAAAACATTTTTGAAAACTACAAGTCTCATGGGTTTTAGTGGTGAAAAAATAATTTAAAAATCGTTCGGGAAATGAGTTTACTCCCTGGGTACTTTCTTTGTATACATTCACTATACGGGCCGAGCCCGGATTTACGGGAAATCGCGGGTTTTCGGTTGCCGGAGATTAAACTGGTTTCATTCGGCGTCTCATCAAAAATGAAAATTTTTGAAAACTACAAGTCTCATGGGTTTTAGTGGTGAAAAAAAAATTTAAAAATCGTTCGGGAAATGAGTTTACTCCCTGGGTACTTTCTTTGTATACATTCCACTATACGGGCCGAGCCCGGGATTTACGGGAAATCGCGGGTTTTCGGTTGCCGGAGATTAAACTGCTTTCATTCGGCGTCTCATCAAAAATGAAAATATTTTTGAAAACTACAAGTCTCATGGGTTTTAGTGGTGAAAAAATAATTTTAAAAATCGTTCGGGAAATGAGTTTACTCCCTGGGTACTTTCTTTGTATACATTCACATACGGGCCGAGCCGGGATTTACGGGAAATCGCGGGTTTTCGGTTGCCGGAGATTAAACTGGTTTCATTCGGCGTCTCATCAAAAATGAAAATATTTTTGAAAACTACAAGTCTCATTGGTTTTAGTGGTAAAAAAATAATTTTAAAAATCGTTCGGGAAATGAGTTTACTCCCTGGGTACTTTCTTTGTATACATTCCACTAAACGGGCCGAGCCCGGGATTTACGGGAAATCGCGGGTTTTCGGTTCCTGGAGATTAAACTGGTTTCATTCGGCGTCTCATCAAAAATGAAAATATTTTTGAAAACTACAAGTCTCATGGGTTTTAGTGCTGAAAAAATAATTTTAAAAATCGTTCGGGAAATGAGTTTACTCCCTGGGTACTTTCTTTGTATACATTCCACTAACGGGCCGAGCCCGGGATTTACGGGAAATCGCGGGTTTTCGGTTGCCGGAGATTAAACTGTTTCATTCGGCGTCTCATCAAAAATGAAAATATTTTTGAAAACTACAAGTCTCATGGTTTTAGTGGTGAAAAAATAATTTTAAAAATCGTTCGGGAAATGAGTTTACTCCCTGGGTACTTTCTTTGTATACATTCCACTAACGGCGAGCCCGGGATTTACGGGAAATCGCGGGTTTTCGGTTGCCGGCGATTAAACTGTTTCATTCGGCGTCTCATCAAAAATGAAAAGATTTTTGAAAACTACAAGTCTCATGGGTTTTAGTGGTGAAAAAATAATTTTAAAAATCGTTCGGGAAATGAGTTTACTCCCTGGGTACTTTCTTTGTATACATTCGACTATACGGCCGACCGGGATTTACGGGAAATCGCGGGTTTTCGGTTGCCGGAGATTAAACTGTTTCATTCGGCGTCTCATCAAAAATGAAAAATTTTTGAAAACTACAAGTCTCATGGGTTTTAGTGGTGAAAAAATAATTTTAAAAATCGTTCGGGAAATGAGTTTACTCCCTGGGTACTTTCTTTGTATACATTCCACTATACGGGCCGAGCCCGGGATTTACGGGAAATCGGGTTTTGGTTGCCGGAGATTAAACTGGTTTCATTCGGCGTCTCATCAAAAATGAAAACATTTTTGAAAACTACAAGTCTCATGGTTTTAGTGGTGAAAAAATAATTTTAAAAATCGTTCGGGAAATGAGTTTACTCCCTGGGTACTTTCTTTGTATACATTCCACTATACGGGCCGAGCCCGGGATTTACGGGAAATCGCGGGTTTTCGGTTGCCGGAGATTAAACTGTTTCATTCGGCGTCTCATCAAAAATGAAAAATTTTTGAAAACTACAAGTCTCATGGGTTTTAGTGGTGAAAAAATAATTTTAAAAAATCGTTCGGGAAATGAGTTTACTCCCTGGGTACTTTCTTTGTATACATTCCACTATACGGGCCGAGCCCGGGATTTACGGGAAATCGCGGTTTTCGGTTGCCGGCGATTAAACTGTTTCATTCGGCGTCTCATCAAAAATGAAAATATTTTTGAAAACTACAAGTCTCATGGGTTTTAGTGGTGAAAAATAATTTTAAAAATCGTTCGGGAAATGAGTTTACTCCCTGGGTACTTTCTTTGTATACATTCCACTATACGGGCCGAGCCCGGATTTACGGGAAATCGCGGGTTTTCGGTTGCCGGAGATTAAACTGTTTCATTCGGCGTCTCATCAAAAATGAAAATATTTTTGAAAACTACAAGTCTCATGGGTTTTAGTGGTGAAAAAATAATTTAAAAATCGTTCGGGAAATGAGTTTACTCCCTGGGTACTTTCTTTGTATACATTCCACTAAACGGGCCGAGCCCGGATTTACGGGAAATCGCGGGTTTTCGGTTTCCGGAGATTAAACTGTTTCATTCGGCGTCTCATCAAAAATGAAAATATTTTGAAAACTACAAGTCTCATGGTTTTAGTGGTGAAAAATAATTTTAAAAATCGTTCGGGAAATGAGTTTACTCCCTGGGTACTTTCTTTGTATACATTCCACTATACGGCCGAGCCCGGGATTTACGGGAAATCGCGGGTTTTCGGTTCCGGAGATTAAACTGGTTTCATTCGGTTCGTCTCATTAAAAAATGAAAATATTTTTGAAA
>JASGCC010003112.1:0-25239 GCA_030067915.1 Hydractinia echinata | reverse complement strand
ATTTGAAATTTTAATTTACCACCAACTTAATAGAGGATTACCTCCCTCTATTTGATGTATCATTGAGTGCATAATAATATCGAAATTGGGTAAATCACAATCTGTTATTTTTGTCAAGGTTCCTAAAAATCATCCATTAGTAAAGTACGATGATTTGGTAGACGAAGGTGTGACTACTTTAGAAGCTCTACTTGCTCTGTGTGCTTCATCCAATATCTCTAGGTATGTAGAGTTGAGTAGTAATGAGTAGTATTATCCTCTGTATCACAGTTACTTTGTACAATATAAGCACATGTACATGATCGATAAAGCATATTTCTTGCAGTAACTCTGGAGGATAATATTTTTGTTACAAGTTTATTTATTTTTTGCTGTGACAACAGCTGAATAATTTCATTAGAACTTTAAGTTTAGGTGTAATGTACTAATTTCATTACGCTGTCAAATATTCTCTGACATGTTGCAGCAGTCTTCTAACATTTTTGTTTCAGTGTTAACCTAATGGCTGTGTTAAGTTCTCTTGCAAGTATTGGTAAACAAAGACCGATGTTTCTTTCAACTGTTGTCAAATCATTTGAATCATTACATGGTGAGTTGGTCATGTAAATATTTATACATCTTATTTTTTCAAAGTTTTTCCTAATTTTTGTTGTGTTCATTATGTTACATTTCTGTCATTGTAGCTAATCTTCCACAGACTTTATCAAAATCGCAAGTCAGCAGTGTCCGAAAAAACCTTAAAGTATATTTGTATTTATTTTACTTTTATGTGAAGTATCTGTTAACCTATGGGGTCACAAGAAATATTCGTCAGAATCTTATGTTGGAAAATAATGCCATGTGTCAGCTGTTATTTAAATCGATTTAATTTTGATTATTGTTAGTGGTTGCAAAAAAATGTTGCAAGTTACATGAAACAAATATTGCTCAATTTTATTGCATCCAATCAAGCATGTGTCGACATAATGAACTTCAAGTGACTGTGTACTTTTGCCTTAAATGAATGTCTGGTATTTTCGTACTTTAAACCACTATTATAGATAGTTGCAATGATATCATCTTCATTTATTTTTACATGTTTAGTTGCAGCTATTTTCAATTATTAGGCTTTCCTCTGCTGGTAAGTCAATATATTCTCCACATGTCAGTAATATTATATACAAATTAAGCAATACAGACGTTCGTACTCGGCAGTACTAAAAAGTAAAAAAAAATGCATTTTTATCATAGAACCTTACATCACACAGATTGGTACACTTTTAACTGATCTTGGTGCTACAGGCCCTGAGGTTTTTAATTCTTATTTACTATGTGTACATCTTTGGATGCTGTTTTTTTTTAACATTAACTGTGTTTTTTTGTAAATATAAGCTTTATTATGGTTTATCTGTACAGCCATTTGCAACTGAGAATGTTTCACCCTGATCAGAACACTGATCATGATATTCAAGTGTAATCAGTATATATGACAGTCTCATTTTGTGTATTTCAGATTCAGAAAAGTTTACCAAAACTTGGCTCACAAAAACCAAGGTAAAGTATTCGTTTATTTGTTATGTAAAAATTAAAATACTGGGAAAAAAACTTGAATTTTAAAATTATCGACAGTCTTGTTAAGTTCAATTCTGCTAAGAAACGTTTGTATTAATGCCATCTTTATGATCTTACTTCTTCCATAGATGAATTAGCTTTTAAGTGAGAACAATGTTTTGAAATGTGTCATTGCTCGCTTGATTAGGGCTAACTGAATCATTGCCCTGTGACAGGAATATTCATTCAAATTTTTGTAGATGCAATGGGACAGAATGTTTTTCAAAACAAATAAGAAATATAAACAAAATTTCTGCAGAATTTGGCCTCACAATCTTACAACGCATATTTATTGTAAGGCCTTTGATGATGTTTCCCTGAGGTATAACCAGCCAAAAAAAGAAGAAAGTGACATCCCAAATGATTAGCATCATTGTTTCCTGGACGATTGTGATTGTTTTTTGCAAAATTTTCTTCTCTTGAAGTTTTACCATGTCCTAGTAAATCTTCTTTTTCACTTTCCAGAATCATATATTTCTTTTGCATTTGGATATTTTTGATTATTCTCCGGCAATCTCTTTTTTCAATTTACATTTGAATATGTCAGAGTAAACTTTCTGAGAATGGAGTAAATTTTTGAATAGTACTCGGGTACAAAAAAATAAAACAAAAATGAGAAAATTAAACATACTATATTTTTGATGTCTGACATTGTCATTGATCATGTTGAATAGTAGAACGTTTTCATTTTTTGATGTTTCCTCACAAAATGTTTCCACGCCACAAGCCTTTTCTTACTATTAAATTCTGATACTCAGCCAAACCCGTGCAAATGCAAAAATCAACTTAAAATATATACCAATTTTTTCTGACATGGCTTTTAATTTTTTGACAGGACCAATGATGAAGACGCAAATGTTATGTCAAAAAAGAAAATTAAAACGGTAAAAATAATACTTTTAGATATAGAAATGTATGCCTAAACTGACTAACAGTAAGGACTTTATGAACTGACTTACAGCAAGGACTTTCAGTAAGGACTTTATTATTAAAATCGTTTAGGAAGACAAAATGGATGTTTCCGGCCAATTCAGTCTTTCTAAAGCAATAGAACTGACTACAGCTGACATCGTGCCGAGATTAACAAAAGAAACAGTCACTAACTTAGTTCTTGTTAGTATGTTGTTTTTACCAAGAAGTATGCCGTCTCATTTCCAAGAAACGTTCACACCCATCGCTGCAGCTGGAAGCAGCACACAAGCAGAACATCTAGGTAGGTTGATGGCAACACAGATGACAAACGCTGGTGTGGGAGTTGGTGTTGAAATGGCTAAAGAGGTATTGTTTAAAATAATATTTTTCATATTATTTTATAAAATGGAGAATTTTTTGAAAAAAAGAGATGTATTCTTATTTAGTATCATCTTATTACTCAATAAAATTTAATCTTCGTTACAAAAGATGGAGTGTGGGTGGGATTTGTTTTGTTGTCAGTGTTTACGACATAGTATATAATTTTAGGTAGCTGCAACAGAGAAGAAAGAAAAAAAAATTGGCAAGGTTGAAACATCTCTTACGAAGCAAGCAGGTGGCGAACAATCGAAAACTAAAAGCAGTTCTTCAAAACAACCTCGATCAGTACGCGGTATGTCGATGATATATATAAAATCTTTCGTTTTTTCAAGGAATAGGGTAATATATTGGCTTATTTATTGTAGATTGAAATACGAACTAGATTTCAACTCTGCATGTGTAGCCTATGCACAGTAATAAAACAGAATACAGTATACTCTCGTTAGTGGGACCACGGATAAGTAGGACGCCTCTATATAGTACGCTTTTTCTCCGTCCCTTGCACTTCCTTACCCTTTTCAAGCAAAAAAACTTCGCTTAAGTGGACCCGGTTAAGTAGGACGCCCGCTTAGTAGTACATTTTTTCTCCGTCCCTTGGAGCAAAAACTTCATATTTTTCCGAGGCTGAAGACATTGCAATGATTCGAACTAAAAAATTTCTAAACAAAACTTTCCTCGAGTTCTTTTCGTGAGAGTGCAGTCATGTTGCAGCGGGGACAAAAAAGGAAGCTGAAAAATTAAACTCAATTACTTATAACCATATTTTGACTATGAATTTACGAATCCTTCTAAGATTTAAAACTGGCCATAGATAAATTTATTCAGGTGTTGCGTAAACCTTGTTTTCCTCAATAATTAAGTATGTGCTTCAATATCTGTCATAATCCTTCAGAAGTACCTTGCCAGGGTAAAATTCCATTTGTTTATCTTCAAGTATTACTGGTGTATTTGAACTTTAATTACTTTTCTGTAGATATCGCATCGGATTTAAAAGTAGGTTCAAAATCCTCCTCCGCAGATTCGAGTTCTACTCGAGTGCGGAAGATAAAACAGTTCAGATTACAAGACGCAGTACAAAATCTCAAATCAGATGGACGAAAAAAAATGTTACATTTAAGTTATAAAAGAATTTTACGAGCGACAAGTAGGTTTTTTTTTCTCTCCACATTTAATTAATTCACTCTAGCAAATCTTTAAATCTATTTTCATTTATTTCTTAGAGAAAGCGTCCATAAGTGGATCTAGTGCGGTATGTGTTTTTAGTGTACTTTATTTTTTTTTTGGAAGAGGGGAGGGGTGAAAGTAATATGGATTAAAGACGCACCAATATTTGTTAGTCGTTTTCACATTCTAGTTCCGCCGAAAATGCTTGTATTTAGATGAAAATGTTTCCATTTATAGTTGTAAAATACGTTTGTACAAAATTTAACTTTATCACCTTAGGAACAGCATAAAATTATTGTTGGATTGGCAATGCAGTTTTACGAAGAACTAACTGCAGGTAACTTTGGTGTGACTGTCTCTTGAAAATACTTGTATTCTATGTCTACTAAGATTTGAATTCGTCTCACTTCTTCCATCAACAGATTTGAATTTCGGATCGAATCCCGCTCACTACCAGGCAGTATGTTAGTGATGAACAAAGTAGTTCTTCTTCAATATGACTTACACGCATTATACTCACCCGTCATGATCAGAGGTCTGATCGGGGTGAAGCATTCTCTGTTGAGAATGAAATACGGATGTGCTATGATAAATATTCACCTATGTATACACACCATCCGGATAAACTATCTGAGTTCATCACTAACATATACCGCACGTAGTGTCGTTGGTTCGTCTGCGGCTCCCAGTTCTGGGGACCGCGGATCGAATCCCGCTCACTGCCAGACAGTATGTTAGTGATGAACAAAGTACTTCTTCCCCAATAAGATTTGAATTCGTCTCACTTCTTCCAACAATAGATTTGAATACGTCTCACTTCTTCCATTTCTTCTGTCAATAGATATAAATTCGTCTCACTTCTTCCATCAATAGATTTGAATTTGTCTTATTTCTTCTATCAATAGATATAAATTCGTCTCACCTCTTCCATCAATAGATTTGAATACGTCTCACTTCTTCCATCAATAGATATAAATTCGTCTCACTTCTTCCATCAATAGATATAAATTCGTCTCACTTCTTCCATCAATAGATATAAATTCGTCTCACTTCTTCCATCAATAGATTTGAATTTGTCTTATTTCTTCTGTCAATAGATATAAATTCGTCTCACTTCTTCCATCAATAGATTTGAAGTTGTCTCACTTCTTCCATCAATAGATATAAATTCGTCTCACTTCTTCCATCAATAGATTTGAATTTGTCTTATTTCTTCTGTCAATAGATATAAATTCGTCTCACTTCTTCCATCAATAGATTTGAAGTTGTCTCACTTCTTCCATCAATAGATTTGAAGTCGCCTCACTTCTTCCATCAATAGATTTGAATTTGTGTTACTTCTTTCATAGATTTGAATTTGTGTTACTTCTTTCATAGATTTGAATTTGTGTTACTTCTTTCATAGATTTGATAGAATTTGTGATGGAAGATTTTCGATCAAGGATAGATTTGTGTATCTTGTGGTTGTTCCAAGAGTATGTGAAAGCAGAATCAAAAGGAGATGTAAAAATGCTTCGTTACACGCAATGTTTAGAAAGTATCATAAATGGGATGAAAACTTGTTTAGAACCACGTGACAAGTACGTCCTTCGTCGTGCTTCTTCGTTGGTCTTCTTTTTGCTCAGTGTGATGAAGCGTGGTTAATTTGCCAGTGCTTATTTTAGGTTGTTCACTAGATTTATCTTAGAAGCTCCATATTTGTCAGATGGTGTTCGGAAAATAATAAAAGAATATTGTATGGATCCGGTAAGAAGATTTTATTTTTGTAGCTGCTGATCTTTGCATTGAAAAAACTCACTAATCATATTGTATCACATGTACGGAACTCCTATCACATTTACGAAACGCTTGTCGCATGTAAGGAACGCTTGTCGCATGTAAGGAACGCTTGTCGGATGTAAGGAACGCTTGTCGCATGTAAGGAACGCTTGTCGCATGTAAGGAACGCTTGTCGCATGTAAGGAACGCTTGTCGCATTGAAGGAACGTTTGTCGCATGTAGGGAACGTTTGTCACATGTAAGGAACTCTTATCACATGTACGAAACGCTTGTCGCATGTAAGGAACGCCTTTATAACTAACATTACTTCCCCACCAGGAGAGGATTATGGTTGGTTTTTCAACATTACGTGAATTGATCAGTAAAACACCAGCTCGTTGTCAAGAATGGTTACAATTGTTGTTGGAGTTGACCACTGCAGAGAAAGAACAGGTAATTTATATGCAACCCAAATTATCGGATGCATTAACTCCTTAGACCATTATTTGTTAAAATGTAGTGTATTGAAATCTCCGATGAAGTGATAAAAACATTTCCAACGGAGAGTTAAAAGTGTTTTGAAGTCTAATGGTATTTTTCTTCAGGTGCGTGTGCAAGCAATTCATTCAGCAAAAAAATTGCACAGCAGACCTGATTTTGCAGACAGTATAGAGGTGATTATTACTAGTCCTATTTTTTAACGCATGTAGTAAAAAGAATGACTTCTGAAAAATTTATCGTTTTTTAGGATTTCGCGCTTCATAGTTTGCAGCGATTATTACTAGATACGCCTCCTATAAAAGAAACGTTCTCAGACGAAAATCAAGTTGGTATGTTCGTTTGAAAATAGTTTTATTTAAGTGAACCTTCCTTTTTTGTAATGGTGTGGTTTTCTCATTTTCTTTAGAAGTGGAAACATCTGAATGGTCAGAAGAATCCATCAAATCGTATCTTTACTTGTACCTAGCTCTTCTTCCAACGAATCACGCGTTGTTCTTAAAGTAAGTTACTTGCAGGCAAACAATTAAGACAAAAGAAAACGTATTTTTAACACGAATTGCTTAAGAAACCTGACATTTATTTTACAGTCTTGCGGAAGTATATGTGGACGCATCAGCTATCATCAAAAGAACAATACTTCGTCATTTAGAACACCCTGTAAGTAAAACAAATTGCTTTTCAAAAAAAGTTAATTTAGTTTATGCAAACCTAATTTAAGAAGTAACCAAGGTTGAACCAAATTTAACATGCGAGATTACCTTAGTTTAATAAAATTTTTGAAAGATTTCGCAGATAGTACTCTTCGAAATTTCTTTAAATAGTCGCATTAATTGTGTATCACAAAAGTATTATTCATGTAGGTCCGAGCAATTGGTATGAATTCTCCGGAGTTGTTACGACTTGTTGAACACTGCCCAACTGGTGCTGAAACTTTAGTTACTCGTGTCTTGCACATTGTGACAGATAAAAGTAGGTTACGGTATTTTTAATGATTCTCTCATGACGTGTATTCAGGTTTTATTTCATATGTTGATTTCGTGTAGGTCCTCCGACTCAAGAACTTGTACAAAAGGTGAAAGAATTGTATCATAAACGCGTGTCTGATGTTAGATTTTTAATCCCTGTTTTAAACGGTCTGGCTAAGAATGAGATTATAGATGTGTTACCCAAACTCATCTCGCAAACACCAAATGTAGTGAAGGAGGTTTTCAATCGATTACTTGGTTCGACTCAAAGTAGGTGTTCATTTGTTTTGACAAACTTTTCTCTTTGTATTACCATTCTAAAGATGTTGCTTTAATTATTGGGTGTTTCTCTATTTATCAGGCCTATCACTAAGAGGAGAGCGATCGCTCTTGCTCACGCGAAGACTTGCCTAATTCTGAGAAATGAGAAACTAGCTGAGCCATAAATTGCTCCCCCAATTCAACAAAATTCTTTTCTGGTTGAGCAATATCAATTCATCTCACATGGAAATCAATGTTATCTTTCTTATTATTTGCATCAAAAATAACTAAAATATATAAAAAAGACAAGAAAAAATAGATAAAAAGGATTTTGTAATAAAATATCCGTTTATAAACTTATTCTATTTATTCAGATTGGTCGCCCAGTCTAAATTATTGTAACTTTGGGCCAGCGATTTATTGCTCGGGTGTTATTTTCTTATTAATAGGCTTGATTTATGAAGGATTTTTTCATCATCTTTATTTTTTCAGCAAACACAGCTGCTGCGAATCCTTCACTGTCACCTTCTGAGTTGCTTGTTGCTTTACACTCTGTTGAATCAAAGAGTGATGTGAAAGCCGTCATGAAAGGTAAGAATGTCGTCACGAAAGGTAAAAATGTCGATCACTTATCGCCCAACTTTCTGTTTGAATCTTCCATCATCGAATACGTACATATTTTCTATTTAGCGATTAACATATGTTTTGGGGAAAAAAACATCTACACACAAGAAGTTTTAGCTGTTGTTATCCAACAACTGATGGATATTTCACCGCTACCTACCTTGTTTATGAGAACTGTAAGTCTGTTGTTGTTGTTGTTGTTGTTGTTTTATTTTGTTTTTATAAGTTACGCTGTGCTGTTTCGTTTTACTACTTTTACGTCGGCAGTAGTTGCTTAATGTTCATGTTTCATTTAATTTCACAAGGTTATACAATCACTTGGAATGTGTCCTCGCTTAGTTGGTTTCGTTATGAACATTTTATCAAAGTTAATCAACAAACAGGTATTAAAATGTTATTATATGCATCAGAAGTAACTACGATGACGTCATGTTGAAGTCTACAATTTTTGGCTTCAGAAAATATCTTAAAATGCCTGCCTGTTTTTGTTAATTCTGAGTTAAAGTTACAGAATAGCTTTGCGAAATTTCCCTACTGATCATAAAAAATTCTCTTCTGCTGTGAAGGTATTGAAAAATATATTTTGAAGCGGGCGATACACGATTCATCTTGTCGAATCCTATTTATCGAATTCGAGATTTCAAAAGTTGGACATATTTAACTTTCCAGATTTGTTGAAAGAAACATTGACCAATCATTTTTTTTAAATCGAAATAAAAAAATTTCAACCAATCACACTCTTCAAAATAAAATTCGAATTCGACAAGTTGGACGACGAAAAAAGGGTGGCACACGAATCAAATTCGTCGTATTCGATAAATTTGATTCAAAAACATTGATTTTGTATTCCCCAATTAATTTTAAACACGAAGTTCGAATTCGAAAACATGGATCGTGTATCGCCCCGTTTTAAACCCGCGCATCTAACATTATGCTTTCGACTTAGGGTGCGTAGGGTAGTGAAAACCTATGATTTTACTGAAACACGCTTTTTTGGTAAAAGTAACAACTTTCTCTCTTCTGTGTCTTTTATATTTATTAGTTTGTAGAAAACTTTTGAAATTTCATTGGTTAAATTTCAGTCAACGATGTAGATACCACTTAAATAAATTTACATTGTAACCTCAGGTTTGGAAATATCCGAAAGTTTGGCAAGGTTTTGTAAAATGTTGTCAGGTAAAAATTTGTCTTTTCTTGCAAGTTGATTGTTGTTGGTCACGAAACATACTTGAATAAGTTAAATATTTTTTAGATGACAAAGCCACAATCATTCCCAGTATTGCTTCAACTTCCACCAAAACAATTGGAAAGCGTTTTTGAAGTGAGTAAAAAAAACATTTAATTGATATGATGCCCTTGAAACGCACGGCTAAAAATTGGTGTTTATCTTAGATTGCTCCAGACGTGAAGGAACAACTGGAAAATCACGTTGAAAATTTGACGTCCAATCAAGTAAAAAAGTTTAAATTTTATGGTTTTTAATATTAAGTTAAAAATTTTTAATTGTAACTTACAAACTTAATTTTTTCTATTTAGCGATCACATATACCGAAAACAGTATTGCAACTTCTTGAAAAAGAAGAGAAACCTTCGTCATCAACGAATGCCGACGACTTATCAGCGACATATTCGAGCAGCGAAAGCAGAAAACGAAAAGCAGATGTAAAGGAATCTCCCCGAGCGGCTTCAAAGAGAAAACTCACGGAGAGTGATAAATCGTAACAGCTTTGTCCGGAAAACATTTTTCGCGATGTTATGTTTAAAAGTGATGCATATACTAAATTTAGTCAGCGAAAATAATTGAAGACATGTTGGCTAAAATCAACTCCTCGACTTCTCATTGGTTAACATAAACGCACTTTAAAAGCCATTGTATTGATAAATTGTATTTTTTTATCAAAGAAATTACACAAGTTGTCGTCTTTTTATTTGTTGTACAATACAAGAAGGTCGGCAACTAAAGCTACTAGTTTTCATGATCTTGAAATATGGAATTACAATTAACGTTTAATAGTTGCTATTTTAATATTAAAAAAATTCAATATTATGAATAAGGAGTGGAAGTTTATTGACTACGATAAATCAAATAGTCATTGTAAAAGTTGATGAACACTGTAATGTCGATGTTTGCAGAATAAAATTCAACTGTCGTTATTATTAATTATTTGTGTAGTCGTTCAGTTGTGTGGCATTTTTCTCAGCGTGTTTACTTTCTTGTTTGTTCTTCATTTTCGCTTTAAAGTAGGACATCGTTGCACCAACCAGCATGCAGATTACAGCAGCGCTCAATGTGATGATGACAGACGCGTAGAAAGCTTCGTTGGTCGGTGAGTACGTATCCTTGATAACCTCTTCACTCCTGGTAAGTTCCTAAAAAGAAATATTTTTGGTTTTTACATTCGATCGTTTGATACAGGGTTTCCACGCTTCTTCTAACATCCTCCGTTTTTTTTAATTTCAACTCTCAAGAAGAAGGAGTGACAGACATCTCAAAAAGAGGTCGCACTTTCTATTTTTAAATCATGAACTCATAAATTCATGGAATTTGGTTTGGTTCGTAAAGAGTTGAAAAAAGTCATTATGGGCGCTTTACGGTTGTGGTTATCTTCCTAGTAAGATGAATAACGATGCTACGGATGATATCACAGCACGGGGGAAACATCTGAAATTACTGGACCTCTTACTATTTTTAATGCACTGATTTTTTGTTAAAAGCATGGAAATATATTTTCGTGTCCAGCCTGTCAAGTTTCCAAAGTTATATAAAGTAATATATTTACCACAATATTTGTCATAGCTTGTGCGATCACAACATCTATACTGTCTTCGTTATGTACAGCAAATGATTTGATAAGCTGCACAATGTTTTCTGTCGATACCAATCCAATTCCATTCTTTACCAACGCTGTCTTCTTTATCACGCCAATTTCATCACTGATGCGTTTGAATTCATCAGTGTAATGCATCGCCATATAACCTTCAAAAGCAACCGCTAAAACACAACAAAACTGATTTTGTTACTATTTAAATTTGTTGTAGGCTGGGCGTCGCCTAATTGAAATAGACCTAAAGCATTATCAAATGACGTGACAATTAAAATCATATGTTACATTCTTTCATTTTGCCCCCAGAGTCTCTTGACCATAACCGTTATAACGTTTCACTGACATAAAAAAATATAATCGTTCGCCAACGTTTCTGTGCGATAATTAGATGTAAAAACATTTGCTAGACTAGCTAGTTGGATATCGAGCTAAGATAGCAACACTCATGAAGTCAAAAAAGAACCTACAGACGTGTATACTCACCAGTAACTTCATCAGAGCTCAGTGCTTTTTTTAGTTCTTCGATTGAGTTGTAAGCTATAACATATTATGAAATCTGATACCGTAGGGAAATTAACTTTTGCGAGTTTTTGTCCATTTCGTTAAAGTTTATTCCCGCGAAAATTATTGGGAAATTCAAGAAAATTATTACCCGCGAAATATATATAATATGTGAATTTAAACTTCAACATTTCTACCTCTTGGATGCGCCTGATTCAACAACACTCCGGAGTATGGCGCCGTCGAATTAGCTAGCACACCAACCTGCAAGCAAGTGTTACTATTGTTAGTTTTCACAATAGTGGGGCGCAGTACTTTGCCGGTGCTCACTACACTGTAGAGGCTTTAAAGCTGGCAGGCGTCATATACATATCTGTAGGAGCTTGACCGTAAAAATAGGAATAATTGGCACCGGCTTGGGGTCAAATATTAGCCAAGTTACTTTCAATCAGTTCAATTTTAAACGCAGTGAGTGGGTAAGTCGTGTAATAAACTTAAGCTTGAATTTTACGAACATAGTAGGATACTGTTCGGCGAATAAGTTTTTAACAACGAAACTAAGTTCTTTTTCCCTTGGATCCACAACCACCCACCAACCACTTCCCCCTAAGATAAGACTGTAGGTTCTTCCGTGCTTTAGACTTATGTCCTCTTACAATCCCCTTATGGGATTCGCCACAACAAAATATACGAATATTTAACCACGCAACATCTTTGCGGCAACAAAAATATTGGCGACTCGATAAGTTATAAAATTGTATAATTTAACCTCTTTTCCATGCAGATCAAATTCTGTGGACTTGGTAATTTCAGCAGTTAAGGATGACGTAATTGCAGCGGTGTACATATTAAAGATGGTGATCCCAAGCAGAATCCAGAAGATGGCGAAAAGTCTTGCTATAATAGAACGTGGAGTGCGGTCGCCATATCTAAAGCAGTAAGCAGAACACAAGTACTTTAGGTTTCTTGGACGTCATTTTGTTTTGTGATTAAACTAAAAAGATAATTCCACCTATCAGGTGATAAGATTATAAATGTAATTACCCTACGGTTGTCATAGAAACAAATGCCCACCAAAATCCTTCGAAAGATCCTCTTATGAAAGGTCTTGGAAATTCAGTTTTATTGAACCAAGTGTCCTAAAGAAGTTATATTACAGTAACTATACCAGACAATTGTATTTATAATGTCACATTTCAGGGCGCGCATGTTAGCGTACAAAAGAAGAACGCTAAAAAGATTCCTTGTAATTCCAACATGCGTGAGAATTTTTTAATTAGATTTCATACACCGCTTCTCAACGATCAGATAACAACAATTTAAACCAATTTCACATCAAAACTAATAAGATTTTTCTTATGTGAAAAATTATTTTTTATGCATGCAAATAAGAAATTGCGGAAATGAAAATATGCAGAACGTTTCTAAACTTATGTGTTCACATCAAACGGAACACGAAATATGTGCTCACATCAACGGAACACGAATTCCTTAAAAATAAAGAGTCGACTTTTAACTGTGGATTTTTCCGATAAGAGTGCGACAATTTCATGATCCAAATGATAAAACGAAGAAGACCGAAGGTAAAAAAAATGGCTCACAGAATTATTTCAAAGAAAATCAAACAGTGCGTACAACATTTCGCTAAAGGAAATTAGACTAAAGACAGCGATCCTTTTGATTTCTTCGAAAAGAGTTTCTTTTCTAAAATTGTTGTTCTCGACTTGACTATTTTTTTTGCTTTCGTTTTCTTCAACAGAAATAATCACAGCAATTTTTTTTCTCCATTAAAACAAAACATTTAGGTAATACATCAAGAAAGGTCAGGGGTGTTGCTTTGATGTTCCCGATTCGCTTGTTATTTGCATAAAAAAATACCAAAAAAATAGATATTAATTAGCATGCTAATTCTTATGTAATTCGTATGAATAACATGTGAAGAACATGCAAAAAAGGGAACTGTTTACACTGAAAAATGTAATTCTTATTCCATGTGAATTACCATAAGAATTACGTTTTCGCATTGGTATGAACCTACAATCACCCACATAATATATTGAGACTTTTCGATTTTTGACAAAAAAAAATTCACAAACTCGCACCACAAGTCTTCTCAAACTCGACGTACTGCCTCCAGGCTCACGGAACTTCAGCTTTAGCTTCGACGAAATTCTGAATTCAACTAGTGAAACCGAAAAGTTCACTAGAACGAAGCTTTACAGTGCTGCTATAGGCTAATTATAGCTTTTTACATGTTTAAACCGTCTCAGTTGGAAAAATGGACATTTGCGTCAACGGCCATTTCTGGTTTTTTGATAGAATTTCTAGTTTGTCTCAAAGATTATGTGGATGGTTGTAGCTTTAACAAGACATGCAAAAATTTGAAATTTATTAAACTTTTTTCAATATAAACAATTTACACCTACCATGATCCATATGAGAGTTCCAGAGCACACCGCCATTGAGAGTGCTACTACCAGTAAAGACCAAGTCTTTCCTATACTTTTAAACAGTTCCGAAATTAGATTTACTGGTTCATGTTTCTTATTTTTTCCAAAAAATGTTACAGTTTTTAGTTGACTTAATGTTGTATAGGGATATCCATAATATGTTTCTGAGTTCAATCCGTTCTCTCTCGGAATGATTGCATCATAGATTAGTTTGTAGCCGTCATACGGATGATACGTCACTTTTGTGCAGCCAAGACAACAAGTATCAACTAAGACGGATTTGAGAATACCTGAAATACCACAAACATGAATAAATGAACAGCAATTTGATGTACTGAAAATGAAACGAATTTTCAAAGCAGACATCTTGGTAAGAAACTTGGTAAGAATCTATTAGACGTGTCCATGTTACCCTTTGCCCCTCCCCAGTTAGGTAAAGAATGATTTTTTAAAAACAATTTGGCCTGAAGAAATAAAAAAATTTTAAACAGAGTTGGACATTTTAGGTTGTAACACAAAAGTAGTGTAAACAGATGTTTAGACAAAAAGAAAAAGAAAGAAATAGAATATTGAGTTTTAATATTCTGCTCAAAATTTTTCTTTGTCTGCTTTATAGATAGCCGTGCGGGACCTGAAAAAAAGCGTTCCCTTTAAGAAAATGTCCGCTTTAGACTGTGTGCTTTAGAGGGGTTTTATTACAAGGGTTTATTAAGGAATCGTCCCTTGCAAAATATTGTTTTTAAGGAGGTGTCCGCTTTAAGGAGATTCCAGCTAGTTAAGAAGAAAGAACCTGCAAAGTAATGAGTTTTTATATAACTCCGTCTTATCTAACACTTTTATTATGTTAAATATGTTTTTATTATGTTAATTATGTAAGTTTTAATCACATAATTATCGAATTTTGACGCAACAATATGGACAACAATGGCGCTTCAAAAGAAGTAATCTTTTTTATAAGCAACCTAGTTTTTTTTTTTTTTTTTTTTTGCCGTTGAAGAATTTACAGTTTTCCGTAAAAATAAGATACATATCTTAAGCTAGTATATCGTATAATCAAGAGATATGATTGCATATGCTAAAAAGGTTAGCTAAAGTGGTTAAAAAATGGCAGGAGCGAGAAGAAGGCTATAACAGCCTTATCACCAAGCCCCCATTAATGGTCCAGGCTTCAAATTGGGCACACAACTGAGCTGTGGCCACTAACAGTATCCACAGTGACCACAGCTGCAACTACATGTGGTCACTAACTAGTTTTAGAAGTTAGATTTGAAAGAGTTATTCATTGGTGCATGCAATATTGAAACAAAAATTACTAGAATAAACATGAAAACATTCTAAAATGTGCGCTGTCCCATCATTTATTTCCTCCCTGGCGAAAATTTTTCTTACTTAATTCAATTTGAGAGTAAGAATTTCACGTCATATGTTTACCGGGAAGAAGAGCCTTCCGAACATAGTTGACACCTAGCTGAACATTTTCAAATAAAAAATATCCATTATTTCAACCATATCCACCTCTTATTACCCATACTCTGTGGCGCTATGAATTTTATATAACACACAGCTGGAAGGATAAAACAGATTTCCTAGCATAGATATAAATATAAAAACATTGCTTACGTGGTAACAATCCATCAACTGAGCCATTCTTTCTGGTGAACACATATGGTGGTAACTCTGAGTAGCCAATTGTTATACCCTTATTACACATGTGATTTAACGTTTTTACAAGCGTGCAATTTATGGAATTCTTTACTTTTGCTACTTGATCAAATCGTATTGCGCATGTCGTATTCGAAAACCAGTCGTGTACGTCAGCGACAATAAGACTGGAAAAACTTGCAAGAATGTAAATCAACAACAGTAGATTCATACTGGCAAGCGTTCACAGATTCAGTTATCTGTGTACTGCATATTACATGTTCAAATCAACATATTTATGTAAAGCCTTGGTAGTCAAAGCATAGGATAAAAGACAATGGCTCAATTAATCATTTTTTAACCTTCTCAATCAGATAAGCGGTTGGATTAGAATTAGCATTACTTAATACAATCACATTGTCAGTCAGAAATAATGTCTTTGTACAACAAACACAAAAGTATTTCCACCCCTGAGACACGAAAGCTTGCTGACTTCAAACCTTTATTATGTGTCTGAACAGAGAAAAAAAATTTTTCCTATGAATTTACAAATGAGATATAAACTGGAGAAAAAATATTCTGACGCGGCATGCCTTGGAAATGTCGTGAAACAAATAGCACGTTCTTACACAAAAGAACAACCATTCAAAATGTTTAAAAACAGATATAAAAACAGTGACCATGTTTTCACTTGGAGAATACTTGGCACAGCACCCAAACGGAGAAGCCATTTTTATCTCAATTGTAAAGCCTACGTTGAACAATAAAATAATTTTTTACTGCGTTTTCTGTAGTATAGTTAGCGTAATATTATTTCGTGGTTAAAGAAGATTACTTCACTATATAGCAGCAGATGTTGGAATAGTTGAGAAAAGATTAGCTACGTATTCTTTCATTGTTCATGATAAAATATATAACAAAATGGCGAGTGTTTTTCATGAATTTTTTATCAAAATATATTTACCTAGTTGGTGGCCCGTGGATAAATCCACTGGTTGACCCATCCTATATTTACCGCATTTCGTATGTCTCGCTACTGTGTTTACCATTTTGCGTGACAGACAGATGTATGCGGGTATGTAATATAGATTATACCAGCATTTTAATCATAGTTGATGGAACTCCAGCCCTTCTTTCTCTTGGCAACCTAATTATAGGAGGTTGACGTTAAGGAGGAGTGGAAATATTTTTATTCTATGGCCTAAACTAGGGGGTAAAATATAGCTGGGAGGGGTCAGTTTCTAATTTTTATATTCAATTACGACCAGACTTAATTATTGCTTGCGTGACCTAGGTACTTGTGTTACTTAAGGAAAAAACGTCATTTACTTTCATTCACCAATTCTTCTAAAAAACCTAACAAAAACACAGTACTAAAAAATCTTGTGTAATAGCGAATCAACGTAAAAGAAAACACTAATATGAAAACAGGAGTTGTATGTGAACTAACGCGCGAGGACTGCGAAAAGGATCACGGTCGGTGAGCAAGCAAGAAGAACGTTAAAAATATAATGCACAAAGTAAGAAAGACAAATGCTCAAAACATCAGTTTTGAGAACTCAAAAATTCTGTACATAGATGACAATTTAACCTAGTTTTGAATGCTTATTAATGCTTTGAATTTAACGTAATAAAAATTATCGCGGAAAAACATTCGTGTTTCGTATTCTTGGTTACACATAAACAAATATGGCGAATCGCTGACGTGCTCGTGCAGCACGAGAAAGTTGTTCACACCATTAGAAGATAAATGGAGCAAAATATAAAGAATTAAATGTAATTAATCATATTTATTCGGATTAAGTTTTTATCAAGGAGAAAGCCTTTTTGATGTATTTTATGTTGGTTGTGTAATTGCTATGTAACCAAGAAGAGACATACGACGTGAAGGATTGGCTAGTGCAAAGGTAACATGAGACTGTACATCTGAAGATATTTTTTTGTTCAAGCGAAAGGTGAAGTTTTAAAAGTAAAAACGATTGTTGTTGTTGCTGCTTGCAAACTCACAATTAAATAAGAAACTTTTAAAGAAACATTATTATGGTCTAACCTAGCTTAGCTACAGCAGAGAGTTTCTTCGTGAACTTTATTCATGATTCTGACCAGAGAATATTTTTTTAATCTTTTCAATCAGAATTCTTGAGCAGAATAAATTTATTTCTGATCGTGGAAAATATGTTATAAACTTTAGGTGTGAATGGTACATATGAAAACCAGTTTAAGTTAAAACCAGTTTTGTTAGGTGTGAGTGGGGTATTAATAAAACATAAAAAGAAACAAATGCAACTGAAGTTATTTACCAATGTGAAAGAAAGGAAAAATCAAAGGGAATGGGTTGAGCGAAATATAAAGGACAGGCGAACCCGCGAATTTATCTAAGGGATACTGACTAGTATGGGGAAACCTAGCTAACCTGGCTTCAAAAGGAATAAAAAAAGGTATTTAAAAATAAAAAAATATTCACCGCAAATAAATAAAAAGGAAGAATTGTACATAATCGTTTTTAAATTTTTTTAATGTTTTTAATGTTTAGTATATGATTATTTATTATTCTTTTTACATATTTGCCATGCGGGTGGCTAATTTAAAAAGCAATGAAATATATTTCTCTTTGTTATTAGTGGGGGCCACTATGTACCAATATCAAGCTTCGTGTGCACAGACTTGTTAGAAGCAATTTTATGATTATTATTATTTTATGATGATAGGTCAGGAGTAAAAAAAAACGGGGTGGCATTTTTTTCCATTATGGGCGTGGTCCCTGGATGACGTCAGCACTTTCACAGTCAGCAAAACAAAAAAGGCAAAATTTTCCAAATTTTTTGATTGCATTCGATAGAGCATAAAAAATGCTTCAAGAAATGTAAAAAACCATATCCTGAAAATCAACCATTCAAGAAAGACGGGGGTTTAAAAATGTGAGAATCAGGGGGGGGGACAAATAAATATGTCCATTTTGTTAGAAATACACATTTTCTGCAAAGTTAACCGGCTAATTAGTATATAATTATCATCAATTTGTTCTGATATTGCAGGAAAAAAAGTTTTAAACTTGACAAATTTAATTTTAAGTTATTATACTAACCCCCCCTGTAAAAGTGGAAACAGTGTTTTTAGGTTCAAGATGTGAACTAATTCATTTTCCAAATGAAGAAAAATCATGTTAAAGTAGACCTTCATCATTTAAACATTTGCTGTATGATTTTCCACATGCAAGTTGTTGGTACAAATATTTATTTTAAATACATTGCAGAAGCAGAGAGATTTTTAGAATTTTATTTTCAACTGTGAACTTCAAGATTATTATGGATTCTAACGAAACACCTAACCAAAGACAAAAAGTGATTGACATTTTCTCAAGCAAATGCATGATATGCCAGAGTACTTCACAAAAAAAAGGTATCTGTTGCTTATTTATTTTTTATTAGTACCTATTCTATGCATTATTTTTTATTTTTTCTATGCTCTTACTCCCAGATAACTGCATCTCCAAATATTGCGAACCTCCCGAAGCTGCTGAACTGTCTCAAAGATAGAAATACCTATGGAGATGAAAAGTTTTTTGATTGCTGGGACAAGGTTGAAGCGCTATCAGTAGAAACTCTGAAAGACATGAAGGTATTTTATCATCAAGATTGTTATAAAAGTGTAACCAACAAAACAGATGTCAATAGACTTGAACGTCGTTACGAAAAGAACATCACATCCACTCCACTACGTTGCTATTGTTTGTTCGTGCATCCAGAAAAGAATCCTGGAACCTTCATTTAGC
Organism: Hydractinia echinata; assembly: GCA_030067915.1. Taxonomy (NCBI): domain Eukaryota; kingdom Metazoa; phylum Cnidaria; class Hydrozoa; order Anthoathecata; family Hydractiniidae; genus Hydractinia; species Hydractinia echinata. The sequence goes on along the minus strand of JASGCC010003112.1, from coordinate 5,894 downwards.
TTCTCTTTTGTGAAGTATTTTTTTGCCCATGACCCACTAAACTATGCTCGTCTAACGCCATTATACTTGGCTACAATAGAAGATCTGAAGAACAACGATATAGAAAGTTGGGAGTATCTGAAGAAAAACTTTTCTATCAGTAAAACACCAATACCATTTGTTGCAATTGGATCTGATCAGGCAATGGAACATGAGAACAAGGTTTTGAAAGTTTTAGGCGGGATAACAGGTTTGATAAGACAATGCAGACATGCCAGGTATGGTATATCTTTTATTAGTAAAATTATCTGATCTTTTTCAGAGTTTTGCAAGTATGACGGATAAAAATGACCACTCTTTCCATGTTGAATCAACATGGAAAGAAATCCGTTTGGTGTTCGACAGATACATTGAAAACTCATTGAAGTCAAGAACAGGAGCGAAGAGAACATCGGGAAACGAAATACGATATAAAGTTTCTGAAAGTACGAATATTGCAAATGTTTCTTTAAAGCAGTTTCTTTCTCATATTCAAACAAATCAAGAGTTGACAGAATATCTGTGTCAGTATGTAATCACTCACCTCAAGAATCTGAACAAAAGATACGTAGTTACATATGGAAAGATGAGTGAAAGTAATATTGACAACTTTCCAGAAGTTATGAAGTTCTATGACCATGAGGAAGCAGACACATTATTAATATTACATGCTACCAACATCGCTGAAAGCGATCCATTTACTGAATGTGTGGTTTATTCTCCCGATACAGACGTGTTCCTGTTACTTATTCATTACTATGCTTCACTACCACAGGTAAAATATTACCACGCTCATAAATCTGTACATTTACAATTCCACTTTCATTACTTCAGGTCTCCAAGTTTCGTACCGGAAAAGGTGAAAATTCCCGTGACATAGACATCAGCACTTGCTTCGAAGAAATTGGTGTCAAAAATGCTGAAGCTATCCTAGCATTTCACGTACTGGCAGGCTGTGGTGGAAAGCTAATCAAAAAATTGACGATGTTGTTCTTGAAGCATTATCGCAACTTGGCGTCAGCGAGGATTTGCCTACACTGGGTACACTTGAAACGATTGAGCGGTTTGTGGTCAGTGTCTAAGGTGGAAGTGCACACAACATCTTTGGCTGATCTACGGTGGCGCATGTTCTCCAAATACCAGCTGGAAGCAGAAACATTGCCACCAACATTTGGAGCGTTGAAATATCGTGCCTTCCGAAGTCACTTTATCACCATGGTACTCCGACGATCTCATATCCCTATTCAACGTTTACCACAACCAGTGAATTACGGATGGGAAGATGTTGATTCAGCGTGGACACCCATTATAACTAACAACTTACCTGCCAGTGCCGTAACCGCCGGGGGGAGGGGGCAAGGGGGCACAAAGAAAGAAAGAAGGAGAGAAAGAACGAACGAACGAAATGAAGGAAGGAAGGAAGAGTATAAAAGAGACAGAGAGACAAAGAGAAATGAATAACAAACAGAGAGAAAGTCGTGCAGGAATATTTGGATCCTTCCCATAGGCCATTATTATAAAAATCACTGAATGTTTTAAGGGGGCTAGCAGCACATTTTAAAAAGTCCAAATGCGATGTAAATTTTCTAAAAAGTACCAGCACCCTTAAAATTTCTAGAGTTCTTTTCATTTTTTATATTATTGTAGTCGTGTAATGTAAATATGTATGTCATTCTATCTTTTGGTTTCTGATGGAAATTTTTATCTAAATTGTGATGCCAATTAAACAATGCAGCTTTTCTAAATTACAAAAATATCGAAACATTCATCGTGATTTTTAACATTGAACCATCGTTAAGGTCTGGAAGGGCATTTTACGCCAATCTAGAGATGTAAAATTTAAAAATTTCCTACTCGGCGCACACCATGGGGTGCCTCGGGTAGCCACTATAGAAAGCGAAATTCATGCATGTTATTTTTCACGGCACTGCCTGCTTCCATGGCACTTTTGGAACTATGCTGCTGTTCTTGCAAAACAAAATTGATGTAAGTGTAAAAAAAATTTGTCGATTGTGCAAATACCAACGACCATGACGACTGTTTATTCGAGGATGAAGAGCTTGACTTGGACGAACCATCAGATGAAGATTTTGCTTAATGATATTTTCATTTTCTATAGTATATAATATTTTTTCACAGAAATGGGCTGAAAACTATCATTTTATTATTTCCAGGGGGTTGTTACAAGCACAGGGTATTGTTTCTGGAATGACAATTACAATTTTATATCAGTCATTGAATGTAATGGTGTCTTTTAAATCAGGACAGTAGTGATTCAAACAAATAATAAAAACCAGAGAGGGTTTTGACTACATTCACACAAAAATAAAAAAAGCTTTACCCCCAGATTTTCGTATTTTTGTATCTCCTGTAATGGTTAATTTTCACGATATAGTTCTTATGCCTTTTTGAAGCATTTTTTATGCTCTATCGAATGCCATTGAAAATTTGGAAAATTTGGATATTTTTTTTTTCTGAGTGTAAAAGTGCTGACGTCATCCAGGGACCACGCCCATAATGGAAAAAAATGTCACCTAGTTTTTGTTAACTCCTGACCTATCAATTAACTCATTTCGAGATGGCAAGATGGAGCCGAAGTGAGTAGACGTGTTCCGTATAGCTGCAGTATGTCTAATAATATATCTTAGTTTTTCAATTTTCAAACCGTGTTTACTTCTGATGGTGTCAGCGTTACACTGGGAGTTAATGAAACTCATTCAGAGATTGAAGAAACGTATTTTATGACTTCATTGGTTGTACATCAGAAAAGATTTTCTTATGCTAGACCCACGCGCAAATGTTTAATATTTATACTCTTGATTTTGTGTGGGGATGTTGAATCACGCCCTGGGCCGCAAAAGTTGATCGATTTATCGCAGAGAAAAGGTATTAGTATATTCCATCAAAACATCAGAGGATTATTCCAAAAAATGGCAAATATATTAGCCATATTCGAAATTGGTAAAAATATTGATATTTTCACCTTTTCAGAGACTCACATTATTAAGGGTAGCGAACAAGATAATGACGAACTGTATCAAATTCCGGGGTATCATTTTATTAAGCGATGTAGATCTAAAGGCCAAGGAGGAGGTGTAGCAATTTATATCTCGGAAAAACTAAAGTACAAAAGGCGAATCGATCTTGAATCTGAAAATATTGAATATATCTGGATGGAAATTTTTCAACAAAAGGCGAAAAGTTTTCTGGTTTGTTGCGTGTACAGACCCCCTGATTCTTCACTTTACAACCTCAAAACATTCAATAAAGTGTTTGAAACTATTCTGAAAAAAGTTAACGAGTTAAGTAAAGAGACACTCATCTTGGGAGACATGAATATCAATTATCTTGAGAAAACAGATCATCGAGATTTGAAAAGCATAATTAACGTTGCAGGCTTTAAACAAATGATAAAAAATCCCACTAGAGTTACATCACAAACGAGTACCCTAATTGAAATTATTTTAACCAACAGACAAGCAACAATATCATTTAGTGACGTGATACCGCTTTCCTTAAGTGACCATGATTGTATTGGGTGCGTACGGAAATTTAATCACGTAAAGTATGAACCGAAGACTATCAACATTAGAAATTATTCGAAGTACGATCCAACTACATTTAGTAAGGAAATTGGTTCACAAGAGTGGGGATATTTCTATGGAATGAACAAAGTTAATGAAGCATGGATTTACATGAAGCAAGCTTTAGTTAGTGTCATAAATAAGCACGCACCAATAATCAAAAAGCGTGTAAAAGGAAGATTTTGCCCGTGGCTTTCAACAGACGTTAAATCTATGATGAATGAACGTGATAAATTGCTTCGCAAAGCCAGGAAAACTGAAAAAGAAGGAGATTGGTCGGCTTACAAACATTTAAAAAATCGATGTAACAGCATGATTAAACAAGCTAGATTTCAGTACCATCATAATCTGCAAAACGAAAATTACAAAAATCCGAAAAATTTCTGGAAAGCTATTAAAAAGGTTTTTCCTTGCAACAATGCTAGCAAAATTGCGACAAGTAATATCGATGATGTATCCGATAAAAAACAGTAGCAAATAACTTTTGTCACTATTTCTCCACTATTGCATTTACATTGAAACAAAAATCACAACCATTGCGGGACTTTATATGGCGAAAACCTGCAAACCTCGACACAAGAACAGATAAACAGTTTAAATTTGAATATGTCAGCAAGACTTCTGTTGAGAGGGAATTAAAATCATTAAAACGAGGAAAAGCTGCAGGACATGATGACATTCCCCTGGGATGTTAAAAGATGCTGCAAGTATAATATCTAAACCGTTATGTTATCTTATCAATTTATCCTTACAAACTGGTATAGTACCTGCAGAGGGGAAGATAGCAAAAGTGAAGCCTATACACAAAAGTGGTTCCACTTCGAATTTGGACAATTATAGACCAATTTCGATCTTGCCAGTGTTGTCAAAAATTCTAGAACGAGCTGTTCATAAACAACTTACAGATTATTTGGAAAGCAATAAGTTACTCTCTAAAAATCAACATGGTTATCGGAGAAAGAGATCCACTGAGCAAGCTACAACATTATTTACTGATAGGATTCGAAAGGAAGCAGACCGTGGAAAATTGGTTGGCGCGTTATTTGTAGATCTGTCCAAAGCCTTCGATACACTTTCTCATAGTATTTCATTGTACAAGCTGAAATGTTACAGTATCACTGGGATTGAACATCAATGGTTGTCAGATTACCTATTCCGACGTATACAGATGTGTATATATGACGGAATCTCATCCGAAGAACATTCTGTAACATGTGGTGTGCCTCAAGGGTCGATTTTAGGGCCCTTGTTGTTTTTAATTTATTTTAATGATCTCGAGGACTACCTCATTCATTCATACGTAATCAAATTTGCTGATGATACAGTGCTTTATACGTCAGATAGAAAATTCGAAATTATTGAAAACAAATTAAACACTGACCTAGATGCACTATCAAGTTATCTAATGGAAAACGAACTAGTTATTAATTTGAAAAAAAATAAAACTGAATCTATGGTGTTTGGTACTGCAAAACGATTAAGTCGATGTCCTGACGAATTAAATCTCGTTTATCAAGGCACTAAAATTAATTCTACGACGACTTATAAATATCTTGGCACGGTTGTAGACCAAAACCTAAACATGGGTGAGAACTTCCACTCAACATACAAGAAAACGTCATCCAAATTACGATTATTGGAAGCATTGAAGCCCTGCTTAACGAAAAGAGCCGTACACCAAATTTATCACGGAGTAATTTTACCAACGTTATTGTTTAATTGTGTTGTTGATTTGAACTTTTCCAGAACACGACTCAATCTACTGAGTTCGATCGATCGAAGAGTAGCAGCCATTTTGGGTGAGGAGCAGACGTGCGTTATTGATGAAATATATAAGCACGCAGTCCTTCTTGTAAAGAAATGTTTAGATTGTAATATTTGTGAAGATTTAGAGAGTTATTTTAAATTTAATATCCATTGTCAAAATACTCGTCAAAACTCTACAATGTTATCTATTCCTAAAGTAAAACTCAAGCTCGCAAAATCTGGCTTTTTCTCTATGGGCGTAAAAGTTTTCAATACACTGCCCATAGAGTCATTCGCAGACTTTAGGAATAGAGTCATCAGTCATTTTAATTGCAAATAATTTTAATTATTTTAATTTTTCGGCGATAATTATACTAATCTGTATGTTTGTCCCTTGAGTCATCTTGAACACTCCTATCTTCAAGTCTTTCAAGAGTGGTATTCGATTTTTTGTTTTTCTATGTTATTTGTTTCAGTCGCATGTATGTTTTACATGACTTTTTACATAATTTTTTTTCTTTTTTGGTTTTATTATCAGGAACGCAA
>JASGCC010003111.1:0-25245 GCA_030067915.1 Hydractinia echinata | reverse complement strand
CAGGGAGTAAACTCATTTCCCGAACGATTTTTAAAATTATTTTTTCACCACTAAAACCCATGAGACTTGTAGTTTTCAAAAATATTTTCATTTTTGATGAGACGCCGAATGAAAGCAGTTTAATCGCCGGCAACCGAAAACCCGCGATTTCCCGTAAATCCCGGGCTCGCCGTATAGTCGAATGTATACAAAGAAAGTAGCAGGGAGTAAACTCATTTCCCGAACGATTTTTAAAATTATTTTTTCACCACTAAAACCCATGAGACTTGTAGTTTTCAAAAATTTTCATTTTTGATGAGACGCCGAATGAAAGCAGTTTAATCGCCGGCAACCGAAAACCCGCGATTTCCCGTAAATCCCGTATAGTCGAATTGTATACAAAGAAAGTAAGCAGGGAGTAAACTCATTTCCCGAACGATTTTTAAAATTATTTTTTCACCACTAAAACCCATGAGACTTGTAGTTTTCAAAAATATTTTCATTTTTGATGAGACGCCGAAATGAAAGCAGTTTAATCGCCGGCAACCGAAAACCCGCGATTTCCGTAAATCCCGGCTCGGCCCGTATAGTCGAATGTATACAAAGAAAGTAAGCAGGGAGTAAACTCATTTCCCGAACGATTTTTAAAATTATTTTTTCACCACTAAAACCCATGAGACTTGTAGTTTTCAAAAATATTTTCATTTTTGATGAGACGCCGAATGAAAGCAGTTTAATCGCCGGCAACCGAAAACCCGCGATTTCCCGTAAATCCCGGCTCGGCCCGTATAGTCGAATGTATACAAAGAAAGTACCCAGGGAGTAAACTCATTTCCCGAACGATTTTTAAAATTATTTTTTCACCACTAAAACCCATGAGACTTGTAGTTTTCAAAAATTTTCATTTTTGATGAGACGCCGAATGAAAGCAGTTTAATCGCCGGCAACCGAAAACCCGCGATTTCCCGTAAATCCGGGCTCGGCCGTATAGTCGAATGTATACAAAGAAAGTACCCAGGGAGTAAACTCATTTCCCGAACGATTTTTAAAATTTTTTTTCACCACTAAAACCCATGAGACTTGTAGTTTTCAAAAATTTTCATTTTTGATGAGACGCCGAATGAAAGCAGTTTAATCGCCGGCAACCGAAAACCCGCGATTTCCCGTAAATCCGGCTCGGCCCGTATAGTCGAATGTATACAAAGAAAGTAGCAGGGAGTAAACTCATTTCCCGAACGATTTTTTTTTTTTTCACCACTAAAACCCATGAGACTTGTAGTTTTCAAAAATGTTTTCATTTTTGATGAGACGCCGAATGAAAGCAGTTTAATCGCCGGCAACCGAAAACCCGCGATTTCCCGTAAATCCCGGCTCGGCCGTATAGTCGAATGTATACAAAGAAAGTAAGCAGGGAGTAAACTCATTTCCCGAACGATTTTTAAAATTATTTTTTCACCACTAAAACCCATGAGACTTGTAGTTTTCAAAAATATTTTCATTTTTGATGAGACGCCGAATGAAAGCAGTTTAATCGCCGGCAACCGAAAACCCGCGATTTCCCGTAAATCCCGGCTCGGCCCGTATAGTCGAATGTATACAAAGAAAGTAAGCAGGGAGTAAACTCATTTCCCGAACGATTTTTAAAATTATTTTTTCACCACTAAAACCCATGAGACTTGTAGTTTTCAAAAATATTTTCATTTTGATGAGACGCCGAAAAGCAGTTTAATCGCCGGCAACCGAAAACCCGCGATTTCCCGTAAATCCCGGCTCGCCCGTATAGTCGAATGTATAAAAGAAAGTAACCCAGGGAGTAAACTCATTTCCCGAACGATTTTTAAAATTATTTTTTCACCACTAAAACCCATGAGACTTGTAGTTTTCAAAAATGTTTTCATTTTTGATGAGACGCCGAATGAAAGCAGTTTAATCGCCGGCAACCGAAAACCCGCGATTTCCCGTAAATCCGGCTCGGCCCGTATAGTCGAATGTATACAAAGAAAGTAGCAGGGAGTAAACTCATTTCCCGAACGATTTTTAAAATTATTTTTCACCACTAAAACCCATGAGACTTGTAGTTTTCAAAAATATTTTCATTTTTGATGAGACGCCGAATGAAAGCAGTTTAATCGCCGGCAACCGAAAACCCGCGATTTCCCGTAAATCCCGGCTCGGCCCGTATAGTCGAATGTATACAAAGAAAGTAAGCAGGGAGTAAACTCATTTCCCGAACGATTTTTAAAATTATTTTTTCACCACTAAAACCCATGAGACTTGTAGTTTTCAAAAATATTTTCATTTTTGATGAGACGCCGAATGAAAGCAGTTTAATCGCCGGCAACCGAAAACCCGCGATTTCCCGTAAATCCCGGCTCGGCCCGTATAGTCGAATGTATACAAAGAAAGTAAGCAGGGAGTAAACTCATTTCCCGAACGATTTTTAAAATTATTTTTTCACCACTAAAACCCATGAGACTTGTAGTTTTCAAAAATATTTTCATTTTTGATGAGACGCCGAATGAAAGCAGTTTAATCGCCGGCAACCGAAAACCCGCGATTTCCCGTAAATCCCGGCTCGGCCCGTATAGTCGAATGTATACAAAGAAAGTACCCAGGGAGTAAACTCATTTCCCGAACGATTTTTAAAATTATTTTTTCACCACTAAAACCCATGAGACTTGTAGTTTTCAAAAATTTTTCATTTTTGATGAGACGCCGAATGAAAGCAGTTTAATCGCCGGCAACCGAAAACCCGCGATTTCCCGTAAATCCGGCTCGGCCCGTATAGTCGAATGTATACAAAGAAAGTAGCAGGGAGTAAACTCATTTCCCGAACGATTTTTAAAATTATTTTTTCACCACTAAAACCCATGAGACTTGTAGTTTTCAAAAATTTTTCATTTTTGATGAGACGCCGAATGAAAGCAGTTTAATCGCCGGCAACCGAAAACCCGCGATTTCCCGTAAATCCCGGCTCGGCCCGTATAGTCGAATGTATACAAAGAAAGTAGCAGGGAGTAAACTCATTTCCCGAACGATTTTTAAAATTATTTTTTCACCACTAAAACCCATGAGACTTGTAGTTTTCAAAAAATTTTCATTTTTGATGAGACGCCGAATGAAAGCAGTTTAATCGCCGGCAACCGAAAACCCGCGATTTCCCGTAAATCCGGCTCGGCCCGTATAGTCGAATGTATACAAAGAAAGTAAGCAGGGAGTAAACTCATTTCCCGAACGATTTTTTTTTTTTTCACCACTAAAACCCATGAGACTTGTAGTTTTCAAAAATTTTTCATTTTTGATGAGACGCCGAATGAAAGCAGTTTAATCGCCGGCAACCGAAAACCCGCGATTTCCCGTAAATCCCGGCTCGGCCCGTATAGTCGAATGTATACAAAGAAAGTAAGCAGGGAGTAAACTCATTTCCCGAACGATTTTTAAAATTTTTTTTCACCACTAAAACCCATGAGACTTGTAGTTTTCAAAATATTTTCATTTTTGATGAGACGCCGAATGAAAGCAGTTTAATCGCCGGCAACCGAAAACCCGCGATTTCCCGTAAATCCCGGCTCGGCCCGTATAGTCGAATGTATACAAAGAAAGTAGCAGGGAGTAAACTCATTTCCCGAACGATTTTTTTTTTTTTCACCACTAAAACCCATGAGACTTGTAGTTTTCAAAAATATTTTCATTTTTGATGAGACGCCGAATGAAAGCAGTTTAATCGCCGGCAACCGAAAACCCGCGATTTCCCGTAAATCCCGGCTCGGCCCGTATAGTCGAATGTATACAAAGAAAGTAAGCAGGGAGTAAACTCATTTCCCGAACGATTTTTAAAATTATTTTTTCACCACTAAAACCCATGAGACTTGTAGTTTTCAAAAATATTTTCATTTTTGATGAGACGCCGAATGAAAGCAGTTTAATCGCCGGCAACCGAAAACCCGCGATTTCCCGTAAATCCCGCTCGGCCCGTATAGTCGAATGTATACAAAGAAAGTAAGCAGGGAGTAAACTCATTTCCCGAACGATTTTTAAAATTATTTTTTCACCACTAAAACCCATGAGACTTGTAGTTTTCAAAAATATTTTCATTTTTGATGAGACGCCGAATGAAAGCAGTTTAATCGCCGGCAACCGAAAACCCGCGATTTCCCGTAAATCCCGGCTCGGCCCGTATAGTCGAATGTATACAAAGAAAGTAGCAGGGAGTAAACTCATTTCCCGAACGATTTTTAAAATTATTTTTTCACCACTAAAACCCATGAGACTTGTAGTTTTCAAAAATATTTTCATTTTTGATGAGACGCCGAATGAAAGCAGTTTAATCGCCGGCAACCGAAAACCCGCGATTTCCCGTAAATCCCGGCTCGGCCCGTATAGTCGAATGTATACAAAGAAAGTAGCAGGGAGTAAACTCATTTCCCGAACGATTTTTTTATTTTTTCACCACTAAAACCCATGAGACTTGTAGTTTTCAAAAATTTTTCATTTTTGATGAGACGCCGAATGAAAGCAGTTTAATCGCCGGCAACCGAAAACCCGCGATTTCCCGTAAATCCCGGCTCGGCCCGTATAGTCGAATGTATACAAAGAAAGTAAGCAGGGAGTAAACTCATTTCCCGAACGATTTTTAAAATTATTTTTTCACCACTAAAACCCATGAGACTTGTAGTTTTCAAAAATATTTTCATTTTTGATGAGACGCCGAATGAAAGCAGTTTAATCGCCGGCAACCGAAAACCCGCGATTTCCCGTAAATCCCGGCTCGGCCCGTATAGTCGAATGTATACAAAGAAAGTAGCAGGGAGTAAACTCATTTCCCGAACGATTTTTAAAATTATTTTTTCACCACTAAAACCCATGAGACTTGTAGTTTTCAAAAATATTTCATTTTTGATGAGACGCCGAATGAAAGCAGTTTAATCGCCGGCAACCGAAAACCCGCGATTTCCCGTAAATCCCGGCTCGGCCCGTATAGTCGAATGTATACAAAGAAAGTACCAGGGAGTAAACTCATTTCCCGAACGATTTTTAAAATTATTTTTTCACCACTAAAACCCATGAGACTTGTAGTTTTCAAAAATTTTTCATTTTTGATGAGACGCCGAATGAAAGCAGTTTAATCGCCGGCAACCGAAAACCCGCGATTTCCCGTAAATCCCGGCTCGGCCCGTATAGTCGAATGTATACAAAGAAAGTAGCAGGGAGTAAACTCATTTCCCGAACGATTTTTAAAATTATTTTTTCACCACTAAAACCCATGAGACTTGTAGTTTTCAAAAATATTTTCATTTTTGATGAGACGCCGAATGAAAGCAGTTTAATCGCCGGCAACCGAAAACCCGCGATTTCCCGTAAATCCCGGCTCGGCCCGTATAGTCGAATGTATACAAAGAAAGTAGCAGGGAGTAAACTCATTTCCCGAACGATTTTTAAAATTTTTTTTCACCACTAAAACCCATGAGACTTGTAGTTTTCAAAAAATTTTCATTTTTGATGAGACGCCGAATGAAAGCAGTTTAATCGCCGGCAACCGAAAACCCGCGATTTCCCGTAAATCCCGGCTCGGCCCGTATAGTCGAATGTATACAAAGAAAGTAGCAGGGAGTAAACTCATTTCCCGAACGATTTTTTTTTTTTTCACCACTAAAACCCATGAGACTTGTAGTTTTCAAAAATTTTTCATTTTTGATGAGACGCCGAATGAAAGCAGTTTAATCGCCGGCAACCGAAAACCCGCGATTTCCCGTAAATCCCGGCTCGGCCCGTATAGTCGAATGTATACAAAGAAAGTAGCAGGGAGTAAACTCATTTCCCGAACGATTTTTAAAATTATTTTTTCACCACTAAAACCCATGAGACTTGTAGTTTTCAAAAAATTTTCATTTTTGATGAGACGCCGAATGAAAGCAGTTTAATCGCCGGCAACCGAAAACCCGCGATTTCCCGTAAATCCCGTATAGTCGAATGTATACAAAGAAAGTAAGCAGGGAGTAAACTCATTTCCCGAACGATTTTTAAAATTATTTTTTCACCACTAAAACCCATGAGACTTGTAGTTTTCAAAAATTTTTCATTTTTGATGAGACGCCGAATGAAAGCAGTTTAATCGCCGGCAACCGAAAACCCGCGATTTCCCGTAAATCCCGTATAGTCGAATGTATACAAAGAAAGTAAGCAGGGAGTAAACTCATTTCCCGAACGATTTTTAAAATTATTTTTTCACCACTAAAACCCATGAGACTTGTAGTTTTCAAAAATTTTTCATTTTTGATGAGACGCCGAATGAAAGCAGTTTAATCGCCGGCAACCGAAAACCCGCGATTTCCCGTAAATCCCGTATAGTCGAATGTATACAAAGAAAGTAAGCAGGGAGTAAACTCATTTCCCGAACGATTTTTAAAATTATTTTTTCACCACTAAAACCCATGAGACTTGTAGTTTTCAAAAATTTTTCATTTTTGATGAGACGCCGAATGAAAGCAGTTTAATCGCCGGCAACCGAAAACCGCGATTTCCCGTAAATCCCGGCTCGGCCCGTATAGTCGAATGTATACAAAGAAAGTAGCAGGGAGTAAACTCATTTCCCGAACGATTTTTTTATTTTTTCACCACTAAAACCCATGAGACTTGTAGTTTTCAAAAATTTTTCATTTTTGATGAGACGCCGAATGAAAGCAGTTTAATCGCCGGCAACCGAAAACCCGCGATTTCCCGTAAATCCCGGCTCGGCCCGTATAGTCGAATGTATACAAAGAAAGTAAGCAGGGAGTAAACTCATTTCCCGAACGATTTTTAAAATTATTTTTTCACCACTAAAACCCATGAGACTTGTAGTTTTCAAAAATATTTTCATTTTTGATGAGACGCCGAATGAAAGCAGTTTAATCGCCGGCAACCGAAAACCCGCGATTTCCCGTAAATCCCGGCTCGGCCCGTATAGTCGAATGTATACAAAGAAAGTAGCAGGGAGTAAACTCATTTCCCGAACGATTTTTAAAATTATTTTTTCACCACTAAAACCCATGAGACTTGTAGTTTTCAAAAATATTTTCATTTTTGATGAGACGCCGAATGAAAGCAGTTTAATCGCCGGCAACCGAAAACCCGCGATTTCCCGTAAATCCTCGGCCCGTATAGTCGAATGTATACAAAGAAAGTACCAGGGAGTAAACTCATTTCCCGAACGATTTTTAAAATTATTTTTTCACCACTAAAACCCATGAGACTTGTAGTTTTCAAAAATGTTTTCATTTTTGATGAGACGCCGAATGAAAGCAGTTTAATCGCCGGCAACCGAAAACCCGCGATTTCCCGTAAATCCGGCTCGGCCCGTATAGTCGAATGTATACAAAGAAAGTAGCAGGGAGTAAACTCATTTCCCGAACGATTTTTTTATTTTTTCACCACTAAAACCCATGAGACTTGTAGTTTTCAAAAATTTTTCATTTTTGATGAGACGCCGAATGAAAGCAGTTTAATCGCCGGCAACCGAAAACCCGCGATTTCCCGTAAATCCCGTATAGTCGAATGTATACAAAGAAAGTAAGCAGGGAGTAAACTCATTTCCCGAACGATTTTTAAAATTATTTTTTCACCACTAAAACCCATGAGACTTGTAGTTTTCAAAAATATTTTCATTTTTGATGAGACGCCGAATGAAAGCAGTTTAATCGCCGGCAACCGAAAACCCGCGATTTCCCGTAAATCCCGGCTCGGCCCGTATAGTCGAATGTATACAAAGAAAGTAAGCAGGGAGTAAACTCATTTCCCGAACGATTTTTAAAATTATTTTTTCACCACTAAAACCCATGAGACTTGTAGTTTTCAAAAATATTTTCATTTTTGATGAGACGCCGAATGAAAGCAGTTTAATCGCCGGCAACCGAAAACCCGCGATTTCCCGTAAATCCCGCTCGGCCCGTATAGTCGAATGTATACAAAGAAAGTAGCAGGGAGTAAACTCATTTCCCGAACGATTTTTAAAATTATTTTTTCACCACTAAAACCCATGAGACTTGTAGTTTTCAAAAATATTTTCATTTTTGATGAGACGCCGAATGAAAGCAGTTTAATCGCCGGCAACCGAAAACCCGCGATTTCCCGTAAATCCCGTATAGTCGAATGTATACAAAGAAAGTAAGCAGGGAGTAAACTCATTTCCCGAACGATTTTTAAAATTATTTTTTCACCACTAAAACCCATGAGACTTGTAGTTTTCAAAAATTTTTCATTTTTGATGAGACGCCGAATGAAAGCAGTTTAATCGCCGGCAACCGAAAACCCGCGATTTCCCGTAAATCCGGCTCGGCCCGTATAGTCGAATGTATACAAAGAAAGTAGCAGGGAGTAAACTCATTTCCCGAACGATTTTTAAAAATTTTTTCACCACTAAAACCCATGAGACTTGTAGTTTTCAAAAAATTTTCATTTTTGATGAGACGCCGAATGAAAGCAGTTTAATCGCCGGCAACCGAAAACCCGCGATTTCCCGTAAATCCGGCTCGGCCCGTATAGTCGAATGTATACAAAGAAAGTAAGCAGGGAGTAAACTCATTTCCCGAACGATTTTTTTTTTTTTCACCACTAAAACCCATGAGACTTGTAGTTTTCAAAAATTTTTCATTTTTGATGAGACGCCGAATGAAAGCAGTTTAATCGCCGGCAACCGAAAACCCGCGATTTCCCGTAAATCCCGGCTCGGCCGTATAGTCGAATGTATACAAAGAAAGTAGCAGGGAGTAAACTCATTTCCCGAACGATTTTTAAAATTATTTTTTCACCACTAAAACCCATGAGACTTGTAGTTTTCAAAAATATTTTCATTTTTGATGAGACGCCGAATGAAAGCAGTTTAATCGCCGGCAACCGAAAACCCGCGATTTCCCGTAAATCCCGTATAGTCGAATGTATACAAAGAAAGTAAGCAGGGAGTAAACTCATTTCCCGAACGATTTTTAAAATTATTTTTTCACCACTAAAACCCATGAGACTTGTAGTTTTCAAAAATATTTTCATTTTTGATGAGACGCCGAATGAAAGCAGTTTAATCGCCGGCAACCGAAAACCCGCGATTTCCCGTAAATCCCGGCTCGGCCGTATAGTCGAATGTATACAAAGAAAGTAAGCAGGGAGTAAACTCATTTCCCGAACGATTTTTAAAATTATTTTTTCACCACTAAAACCCATGAGACTTGTAGTTTTCAAAAATATTTTCATTTTTGATGAGACGCCGAATGAAAGCAGTTTAATCGCCGGCAACCGAAAACCCGCGATTTCCCGTAAATCCCGCTCGGCCCGTATAGTCGAATGTATACAAAGAAAGTACCCAGGGAGTAAACTCATTTCCCGAACGATTTTTAAAATTATTTTTTCACCACTAAAACCCATGAGACTTGTAGTTTTCAAAAATATTTTCATTTTTGATGAGACGCCGAATGAAAGCAGTTTAATCGCCGGCAACCGAAAACCCGCGATTTCCCGTAAATCCCGTATAGTCGAATGTATACAAAGAAAGTAAGCAGGGAGTAAACTCATTTCCCGAACGATTTTTAAAATTATTTTTTCACCACTAAAACCCATGAGACTTGTAGTTTTCAAAAATATTTTCATTTTTGATGAGACGCCGAATGAAAGCAGTTTAATCGCCGGCAACCGAAAACCCGCGATTTCCCGTAAATCCCGGCTCGGCCCGTATAGTCGAATGTATACAAAGAAAGTAGCAGGGAGTAAACTCATTTCCCGAACGATTTTTAAAATTATTTTTTCACCACTAAAACCCATGAGACTTGTAGTTTTCAAAAAATTTTCATTTTTGATGAGACGCCGAATGAAAGCAGTTTAATCGCCGGCAACCGAAAACCCGCGATTTCCCGTAAATCCGGCTCGGCCCGTATAGTCGAATGTATACAAAGAAAGTAGCAGGGAGTAAACTCATTTCCCGAACGATTTTTAAAATTATTTTTTCACCACTAAAACCCATGAGACTTGTAGTTTTCAAAAATATTTTCATTTTTGATGAGACGCCGAATGAAAGCAGTTTAATCGCCGGCAACCGAAAACCCGCGATTTCCCGTAAATCCCGGCTCGGCCGTATAGTCGAATGTATACAAAGAAAGTAGCAGGGAGTAAACTCATTTCCCGAACGATTTTTAAAATTATTTTTTCACCACTAAAACCCATGAGACTTGTAGTTTTCAAAAATTTTTCATTTTTGATGAGACGCCGAATGAAAGCAGTTTAATCGCCGGCAACCGAAAACCCGCGATTTCCCGTAAATCCCGTATAGTCGAATGTATACAAAGAAAGTAAGCAGGGAGTAAACTCATTTCCCGAACGATTTTTAAAATTATTTTTTCACCACTAAAACCCATGAGACTTGTAGTTTTCAAAAATATTTTCATTTTTGATGAGACGCCGAATGAAAGCAGTTTAATCGCCGGCAACCGAAAACCCGCGATTTCCCGTAAATCCCGGCTCGGCCCGTATAGTCGAATGTATACAAAGAAAGTAAGCAGGGAGTAAACTCATTTCCCGAACGATTTTTAAAATTATTTTTTCACCACTAAAACCCATGAGACTTGTAGTTTTCAAAAATATTTTCATTTTTGATGAGACGCCGAATGAAAGCAGTTTAATCGCCGGCAACCGAAAACCCGCGATTTCCCGTAAATCCCGGCTCGGCCCGTATAGTCGAATGTATACAAAGAAAGTAGCAGGGAGTAAACTCATTTCCCGAACGATTTTTAAAATTATTTTTTCACCACTAAAACCCATGAGACTTGTAGTTTTCAAAAATATTTTCATTTTTGATGAGACGCCGAATGAAAGCAGTTTAATCGCCGGCAACCGAAAACCCGCGATTTCCCGTAAATCCCGTATAGTCGAATGTATACAAAGAAAGTAAGCAGGGAGTAAACTCATTTCCCGAACGATTTTTAAAATTATTTTTTCACCACTAAAACCCATGAGACTTGTAGTTTTCAAAAATATTTTCATTTTTGATGAGACGCCGAATGAAAGCAGTTTAATCGCCGGCAATTTTTTTTTTTTTTGATTTTCTCTTTATTTAACGTCGATAGATACAATAGTATTTAAATAACTAATTTAAATCGACAACAAAACGTAAAACAAGGCAAACAGCGATAAAAAATAAGAAAAATAAATAAATAAATAAGTAAAGTTAAAATATGTATGGTATATCCATGCATATTTTACAGGTGCAAACATCACCTTCCCAAATTTTATTGAGCTACGGAAGGCTTCGAGAGAAGGAGCATTCTTTTGTAGCGTCAGGCACAGATATCCATAGCTTCCCTGCAATATTGATAAAGTATTTAAGGCCATAGTACGTTGTCCGACAAGTTGTCGCCCTGATCAAATTAAAGCAACGAAGGTTTGTACTTGTTTTCCCTAACAGAAAATATCTCGTTCATATATAGAGGTGACAATCCATTTAAAAAATTTTGTAAACCTCTTTCATTAAATTTTGTAAAATGATGATGTGAATATTTTAACATTACATAAAGATAAAAGGTTCATCGTAACTGCCATTTATATCGTCCTGTATGATTCTTAGACAACGTTCATGAATACGATTGATTCGATTATTCGCAACTTTCCCACAAAACATCGCATACTAAGGGACAGTAAGGAAAACTGAGACAAAATAAAGATGAATTGAAGAGAAAACGCTTCATCTTGGGTGTCAAAAAGGAAGATATCCTTTGAAGCACGTTGAGTTTCCTACTAGCCTTATTACAGATGTTTTTGACATGCGAATGAAAGTTTAGTCTCGAGTCAATCGTAACACCAAGAAGCACTACAGACGATTTACACGCAATTTTCAAATGGTTAAATATCAAACTTTCATCGTGATGACCTAATACAATATATTGATACTTTTTCAAATTTATTGCTAAGTAATTTTCATAAAACCAATTATTAACTATGACCAAATTAGTAAGCAGTGTTTGTTTTACATCTTCTAATGAATTTTCACAAGCATATAAGGTGTTATCATCTGCAAAGTTACAAAGGGATGATTGAATAATGAACCAGAATAAATCGTTTATAGAATAATTGAAGAAAGGAGGTCCTAAGATTGATCCTTGTGGAACTCCAACTTGAAGAGGAAGCCATTCGCTAAAAGAAGAATTTATTCTGGTTCTCTGAAAACGATTTTTCAAGTATGAGTGAATAAATAATAAAGAAGATTCAGAAAAACCATAGGCATGCAGCTTTGCAATAAGCAAATCATGGTTGATAGTATCAAAAGCTTTTGAAGGTCCATTAGCACTGCTCCAACTACACCCTTATTATCAAGTGTGCTTTTCCATTGTTCAATCATTCGAATGAGAGCATATTGTGTATTATAACCCTTTCTGAAGCCTGATAGATGAGGGCTGAGTTTGTCATGCATAAAAGTGTGCATTTGATTAAGAATAATTCTTTCAAAAACCTTTGATAAACAGGGAAGCAAGCTAACAGGTCTATAGTTCTCCTTATCATTACAGTCATCCTTCTTAAAAACAGGTATAACCTCTGCAAGTTTTAAATCATCAGGAAAAATATTAGACTGTAAACAAAAATTTATAATATTAGTGAGGATAGGAACAAAGATATGAATAAACTTTTTCAACATAAAAACTGGAAAATCACCACTAACAGAAGATTTCTTTGCATCCATGTCTTTGATGACTTTGAGAACATCAGGCTGTTCAACCAGCGAAAAATAGAACTTTTCATCATAACCCACATTTTCACGAATTTTCAAAATACTGATGTGATTAGTATACGAGTGGATTGCATCGTGAATGGTTGCTGTATGTGTATCATCGTTTGGTTTGATTGGTAAATTTTTCGTGATGTTGGTGTAATATTCATTGAAGATTTTGCATAATTTTTGTTCGTCAGTGACTATCTTTTCTTTCTCGATTAAGATAATTTTGTTGGTGTTATAACTAACGTTTGAAAACAATGGCTTGACAGACTTCCAGAACTTTTTATTATCAGTAATGCTTGTCATACGTAAACCCTTGAAATACGAACGTCTGGTTTTTCGTAATAAGGAAACACAGTAGTTTCTCTGTCTAGTAAAGTTGGACCAATTTTCTTTTGATCGTGATTTGTTATATATGCGACGAAGTTTGGATCTGTGCATAATAGCTTTGCGAAGCTCCTTGGTGATAAAGGGTGCGTTATTGAATCTTAGTATTTTCTTTTTCAATGGTGCAAAATGGTTTAGCGTAGACGTGATGCATAAATTGAATTGGTTAAAGTCGTAATTGTTCTCAAGTAATTTCAAAAAGTTCATTGATAATGTTCTTTCAAAATCAAAGTAGTCAATTTTGTTGTAATTTCTGTAGTGTTTCACAATTGGGTCGCCTTTAATCACGTTCATTCTCATCACACTTCCAACAAATAAATGCCAATCTGATATGCCAGTTTCGATTGTTACACTATTTTTAAAGAAATTTGGTTGATTTGTTAATATGTGATCAATGCAAGAAGGCGAAGTACTTGACTTAAAGCAGGTTGGTGATTTGATTAGTCTATGGAGGTCGTATGTTGAAATGAAGTTATCGAAATCTGTGTCACTTATTTCCATGTTTAAATCACCCATAATTATGATGTTTTCGTGATAGTTGAGATGTGAAATCAATACATTTGCGATTTGAGTTAAAAAGTAGTAATTTTTTTGTAACGGTGGTTTATATGCACCGATTAAAAGCCATTTGCGTTTTCGAAGATTTATTTCGACAACTAAAACTTCGATATCATCCGGTAAAGTATATTTTCGCAACACTTTGAAGGGAATATTTTCATTTATATAGAGTAAAATACCGCCACCATGTCCATTTCTATCTTTCCTCAGAATTGCGTAATTATCTAACTTAAATTGAGCATCAGTGAACGATTCATCTATTTTCGTTTCAGTTAGAAGCAGAACATCAATATTGTGCTTGAAAGTTAAATCAATTGCTTCGAACTTGTTTCGCAACGAGTTTACGTTCAAATGACCGACTATCAAGTTACACATGTTACTGCGACGTAGAGTGAAAATATCATATGTTGAATCAAAAGTATCTGAGGCAGTGTTCGGTGGATCTGTGTCGTAAATTTCGACAGGTTTTTTGTGTCAATCCTCAATCACCTGTAGAAAGTTCCGAGACAATATTGAAGTCCCTTTCATATTTAGGTGAAGGCGACTTCTATTCAAATGCAAGTCGGGGTTTATATTATCATTATTGATAAAGCCGATGTTTCTTTGTTCGCAAAGATGAGCGAGAGATTTGTTGACTGCCATCACCTTTTCATTTAGTCTGTCTTTTCGTTGAATTATGCCCGATATCATTACATTATTTTCACCAGATTTCAATTTAATAGCCAATTTTACTATGTTTTGAGCAATTTGATCGGTTTCGATTCTATTTAGATCGTTAGTGCCACAATGAATAATAATGTTATCGGGAGACATGTTCGTAGTTGGTATTGCGTAACTTTCCATGCATTTAGTCGTGGCTCCAGAGAAGGATTTCACTATAATCTTGTTCTCGTTTGAAGAAAGTTTCCAGCCCTTCACTTCTTTTACAATCGAGTCTCCAATTATTTGCGTAACTTTAGATTTTTGTCAGATCTCCTTCGCGGCGTTTTATGCGGCACTTCGTTGGCAACACTATTTACATCATCCATTATTTCTTCAATGGGCAAGTTTTCAAAGCGATTTGCGTGAATAAAGGAACTCTGTTTAATGATTTTTGCCTTAACGGTGTCCTTGGGAATTGTAAAATTCTCGTTTGTTTCGCAAGATTTTAATTTGTTGAAGCTATGAGAGTTATGTAGTATGTCGTCACGCGTTGATGATTTCGTCGCTAATAATATTTGTATCATTTCATTTTTGGCATTTACTTCCTTTTCCAAAAATAAAATCCTTTCC
Source organism: Hydractinia echinata (assembly GCA_030067915.1). Taxonomy (NCBI): domain Eukaryota; kingdom Metazoa; phylum Cnidaria; class Hydrozoa; order Anthoathecata; family Hydractiniidae; genus Hydractinia; species Hydractinia echinata. The sequence goes on along the minus strand of JASGCC010003111.1, from coordinate 10,325 downwards.
TCCAACACACTAAACATTTTATTACTATCCCATTCAGTAGAAACGTGACGGTTTGACAGAGCAACATTTTTAACACATTCATCAAGGTAGTTTTTAAGATCGTGTATTAGCTCACCTTTCATTTTTTGTAAGTTGATGTTTGAATACATGCGGTCTATAAACGATTCATCACTTTCTTTAACTCCATTTCTTTCAAGAATTATAGGAATATCTGTAGTCGAGCTAATTTTACGAAGTGGTGTATCAATGAATTCTACAATTGGTGTATTAGTTAAATTTTCCATGCTGCTTGTTTCCGCGCCGCCTCCGCGTATAGTGAAATGTATACAAAGAAAGTACCCAGGGAGTAAACTCATTTCCCGAACGATTTTTAAAATTATTTTTCACCACTAAAACCCATGAGACTTGTAGTTTTCAAAAATATTTTCATTTTTGATGAGACGCCGAACAAAAGCAGTTTAATCGCCGGCAACCGAAAACCCGCGATTTCCCGTAAATCCCGCTCGGCCCGTATAGTGGAATGTATACAAAGAAAGTACCCAGGGAGTAAACTCATTTCCCAACGATTTTTAAAATTATTTTTTCACCACTAAAACCCATGAGACTTGTAGTTTTCAAAAATGTTTTCATTTTTGATGAGACGCCGAATGAAAGCAGTTTAATCGCCGGCAACCGAAAACCCGCGATTTCCCGTAAATCCCGTATAGTCGAATGTATACAAAGAAAGTAAGCAGGGAGTAAACTCATTTCCCGAACGATTTTTAAAATTATTTTTTCACCACTAAAACTCATGAGACTTGCAGTTTTCAAAAATATTTTCATTTTTGATGAGACGCCGAATGAAACAGTTTAATCTCCGGCAACCGAAAACCCGCGATTTCCGTAAATCCCGGGCTCGGTCCGTATAGTGGAATGTATACAAAGAAAGTACCCAGGGAGTAAACTCATTTCCGAACGATTTTAAAATTATTTTTTCACCACTAAAACCATGAGACTTGCAGTTTTCAAAAATTTTCATTTTTGAGAGACGCCGAATGAAACAGTTTAATCTCCGGAAACCGAAAACCCGCGATTTCCCGTAAATCCCGGCTCGGTCCGTATAGTGGAATGTATACAAAGAAAGTACCCAGGGAGTAAACTCATTTCCCGAACGATTTTTAAAATTATTTTTTCACCACTAAAACCCATGAGACTTGTAGTTTTCAAAAATGTTTTCATTTTTGATGAGACGCCGAATGAAAGAAGTTTAATGGCCGGCAACCGAAAACCCGCGATTTCCCGTAAATCCCGTATAGTCGAATGTATACAAAGAAAGTAAGCAGGGAGTAAACTCATTTCCCGAACGATTTTTAAAATTATTTTTTCACCACTAAACCCATGAGACTTGTAGTTTTCAAAAATATTTTCATTTTTGATGAGACGCCGAATGAAAGCAGTTTAATCGCCGGCAACCGAAAACCCGCGATTTCCCGTAAATCCCGGACTCGGCCCGTATAGTCGAATGTATACAAAGAAAGTACCCAGGGAGTAAACTCATTTCCCGAACGATTTTTTTTTTTTTCACCACTAAACCCATGAGACTTGTAGTTTTCAAAAATGTTTTCATTTTTGATGAGACGCCGAATGAAACCAGTTTAATCTCCGGCAACCGAAAACCCGCGATTTCCCGTAAATCCCGGACTCGGCCGTATAGTCGAATGTATACAAAGAAAGTAAGCAGGGAGTAAACTCATTTCCCGAACGATTTTTAAAATTATTTTTTCACCACTAAACCCATGAGACTTGTAGTTTTCAAAAATATTTTCATTTTTGATGAGACGCCGAACGAAAGCAGTTTAATCGCCGGCAACCGAAAACCCGCGATTTCCCGTAAATCCCGGACTCGGCCCGTATAGTCGAATGTACACAAAGAAAGTAAGCAGGGAGTAAACTCATTTCCTGAACGATTTTTAAAATTATTTTTTCACCACTAAAACCCATGAGACTTGTAGTTTTCAAAAATATTTTCATTTTTGATGAGACGCCGAACGAAAGCAGATTAATCGCCGGCAATAGAAAACCGGCGATTTCCCGTAAATCCCGCGCTCGACCCGTATAGTGGAATGTATGCAAAGAAAGTACCCAGGGAGTAAACTCATTTCCCAAACAATTTTTAAAATTTTTTTTTTACCACTAAAACCCATGAGACTTGTAGTTTTCAAAAATGTTTTCATTTTTGATGAGACGCCGAATGAAAGCAGTTTAATCGCCGGCAACCGGAAAACCCGCGATTTCCCGTAAATCCCGTATAGTAGAATGCATACAAAGAAAGTAAGCAGGGAGTAAACTCATTTCACGAACGATTTTTAAATTTATTTTTTCACCACTAAAACCCATGAGACTTGTAGTTTTCAAAAATATTTTCATTTTTGATGAGACGCCGAACGAAAGCAGTTTAATCGCCGGCAACCGAAAACCCGCGATTTGCCGTAAATCCCGGACTCGGCCCGTATAGTCGAATGTACACAAAGAAAGTAAGCAGGGAGTAAACTCATTTCCTGAACGATTTTTAAAATTATTTTTTCACCACTAAAACCCATGAGACTTGTAGTTTTCAAAAATATTTTCATTTTTGATGAGACGCCGAACGAAAGCAGATTAATCGCCGGCAACCGAAAACCCGCGATTTCCCGTAAATCCCGCACTCGGCCCGTATAGTGGAATGTATGCAAAGAAAGTACCCAGGGAGTAAACTCATTTCCCAAACAATTTTTAAAATTATTTTTTCACCACTAACACCAAGCTCGACCCCAGCACCTTTTACCGTGGCGTCGAAAAGGCGCTGGCACAGGCTGGTCACGTGGGCATCAAATGAACCAGATTCTGGTTCATTTTTAATTTATGCAAATTCTGCATATTTACGATTTTGGCGATGGGCTGGGAAGATGTGGTACGTGTTTTCAAGCGGCTGAATAATGTTTTCGAAAAGTATGAAAAGTTGCCCTCGTTTATTTTGAAACCAAAACAAGTTCAATGTTTCGAGTATTTAGGAGAAGGACACCACGTTATAGCTGTTTTGCCTACTGGGTTTGGTAAATCTTTAATTTATCAACTTTTACCCGACTTTGTTCCAGAACGAAAGGCAGGCAATATTGTACTTGTTGTCTCTCCTTTAACATCAATTATTCAAGATCAGTTAGTAAATTTAAGTAAAGTAGGCATTGAATGTGGTTTCTTACAACTTGAAGACCAAGCTAATAGCCAGAGATACGAACCCTTGTTTGAGGAAGATTTGAATGATGCATCAAATTCTGTTTTTAAAATTTCAAAAAGCATTGTTGCAGGCAAATGTAAAATTTTATTTGCACATCCAGAGTCACTGTTATCAGATCAGGGAAGGAAGATATTACGATCAAAAATTTATGAGGAAAATGTTGTGGCTTGTGTGATAGACGAGGCGCATTGTGTGGAATTATGGTGAGTATAGCTAGCTAGCTAGTTTTCTTTGTATAACATAACATAACAAAAATCTACATACATAGCTATTATAAAAATAATATGCCTTAAATATAGCAACTAAATATATATAAACAAACTAATATATATTATATATCCATTTGAAAAAGTTTCACAAACAAAATATATGTATATGTATAGCTATAATAATTGAATAATATAAATTTATCACCATAATACAGTTAAGCTAAAAAATTGATGAATTACTGTATGTTATATCTAGGGGTGAAGAATTTCGTACAGAATTTCAAAACTTATCAGTTTTACAAGCATTCTTCCCTCACAGTATCATGTTAGCTTTGACTGCAACTGCTTCACCAACGAAATTACGTAATTTAAAAAAAGCTTTGAAAATAGAAAATTGCAAAGTGGTTACTGCAAATCCAAATCGTAAAAGCATTTTTTTAAAAAAAGAAATAAGAATGAGTAATTGCAAAGGTTTAGCAGGATATGAGGATATATTACTACCTATCGCAACAGAGTTAAAGCACAAAAAACAAAACTGCCCTATGACAATTATTTATTTAAAGTTAAAATATTGTGCCTATGCATACAGATTGTTTGAAAGAATTTTGGGTGAGGATCAATATGTTGATCATAAAAAACATCCATCTTCTCGACTTTTTAATCAGTATCACTCACCACAAACAAAGTTGATGAAAACAACTATTTTAGAAGAAATAAAACGTGAAAACTCTCGAATAAGAATACCATTGACAGCTTTGCATACCTTACTGATTGATTCTAGGGTTTTATTTGGACCCATCCTTTGTACAATGTTTTTACTCAATTTGTTGCTGATCTCTTGTGCCAAATCCTCTTCCATATTACAGCCAGCTCCTCCCCTCCAATTAACAAAGAAGCCCCATTTAAATTGTTCTGATAGTCTAGGTGGAAGCATTGCTTCAATTTGGGCTATACTGACAAACATCTCTATGGCATATTTGCTATATGATCCCAGTGATCTAAAAACGGAAAGGAGAATTTTTTGATTTATTAAATTTCTTCCTCCATCACCTTCTTTTGCTGCATCTTTTAATTGGAGAACCAAGACTGTCAAAAATGAAATACAAAGAGAATAGTTTTTCAAATAATCCTCATCATCTGGAATATTTTGATGTTTTTGTAATATTCCTGAATAAAAAGTTGAGTAACTTGTGTGAAATACCCTTCTTTTTTATCATTACTTGCATGTGAAATATTTTTTGGAAATTCATGCTTTGTAGGTTTATCTGTCATGGTTTCCATGCCAAAAAACTTCATTGCTGCAACGACTATGTATGACGTGCCGACACTTAAAAATAACTCCTCACTGCTTTCGTATGAATTCAGTACTTTAGCAGGGGTTGCATCTTTTCGATTATATTTCTCCTTGAAAAATTTTAATGTTCCCCGCTCATTTGTCGATTCATTTGAAAATAAAACACCATAGCAATATTGGAGCAATGAAGCCTTTGTATGCCACATTACCGGTTTAAATGGGCCACAGTGCTCTAATCGATCAGTCGGTGTGTGTGCACCAGATATCAAATCTTTGGCTCCGGCAAAACGGACACGAGTTAGCTGATCTCCAGAGAAGGGAATCTTCATATCCCTCATTGGATCATTCTCTGTATGAACGACATGACCATAGGTTTGTCCAGGCATTGCAGGACCTTCTGGAATGTGGATTGTATCATCCACATCAGGCTTATCTTGAAGCAAACCTGCTTTATGATATATTTCAGCTATCCAACATTCAAATGTCCTCAGGGCAACAACACAATCTTGATAGTTATTTTCATTAGCATTGATGATTGGCATGCTAATAATTTTTGATTTTTTCTTCATTTCTTCACTGTATTCATGATTAATATGTTCTGGTAACACTTTCTTGAAAAATTTAAATTGTGTAAAAAAATCTGCCATTATCCTTCCAACGATTATTGCCGATGTTTTTGTATATTCTTCCCATTCTTCTCTACTTGGAATGAACCTACAACGGGAAATTGTTCTTAAATTTTCCTTGGGGTGGTCATTAGGGAGGTGGTTGAATGTGATTCTGTTTTCTATAAGATTTGAAGCAAGAAGATGAAGGTCTTCATTGTTGATTGATTTTCTCAAATTAACTAAAACTTTCAAATCCCAGTTGTCAGTCGTTCCACGTAGCGTAAAACCACTTTTGACAATCTGTACTGCACTTGACATAAAATTACCTCCAATTAATTTCAACAACGTATCCCTTGATGAAGGAGATAAACAATAGCCAACTTTGTTGAGTCTTTTTTGTAACTAAAACAAATTTGCAATAAAAATATAGAATATAAAGCATAATAATTTTATTAAACAACTATTTAACAATTTTTATAACTAACCAACGGATGTTTATTTGAGAGGAATTTAACCATGGTGTGAAGTTTTTTTGTATTGTTTGTCACATTTTTTAACTGATTTTTAAGATTTGTACGACTTATGTTATTTAATCAATAAACATGTATTTTTTACCTGTTTGCTGCAGCCACCTTCAATAACAAGTACTGTATTTATTCTTTGCATTAAGGACAATTCATGCCATCTGTGCTGCATTAAAATTGAGTAAATAAAACACAATTTTATCTGTAGATCATGCTCAATATGTTTTCTGCCTGCTACAGCCGTCAATATGTCTATTAAAAATGGATTATATTGTGTGACTTCTGACCATAAATTGCTTTCTTTAAAAAACATCATTTCGTCACAATTCTTTTCAAACAAGACAGAGCCACCACTTTTCTTGCATAAGTTTTTGCATGCAGTGCTTATTTCATCTGTAGCAAGTTGCTTAATGGCATCAATTAATTTAGGGCAATTATTTTTTATGGTAGTTATGATAATATCAATTGTCCTTGTTTGTAATGCAGTAATAATTTTCTTTTCTTGATCTTCAGTAATGAAGTCGTTTTGAGGTTGTTCTGTTTTGCCAAGTTCTTTAGGAAGTATTTTTGTGTTTGACTTTATGTCTGTTTCATTTGTTATGTTTAGTAAAGGCGTAAATTGTAGAGATTTTTTTGACTGGAAACAGTTTTTTTGGACAGGATAATTTTCATTTTTAATGTTGATTTTTTTTGGTTTTGACTGCTGGTTTGGTGAAAAAGCTGCACATCTTTTTACTGTTGTTTGCTGTTGTAAATGGATTTGTTGTTGTTGTACATTATTCTGGAAGTCAAACATTTTATTGATAAACCTGTCACACTTTGAACAAATTGTTGTAGGCAATAGTTCAAACTCGGAAACGTTTAATCCACATGTTCTGAATATTTTGTGATGTAAGGATTTTTCCTTTCCACTTTTTGAAAAAATTCTGGTCAAGTGATGTGCTGATGTTTCTTCAGCACAAATTCGACACACTCCTTTGCCACCTTTATAAACTTTTTTAGGCGTAGATGGCAACATCTTCTGCAACGAGAGATTAACAAGAAGAGCACCTGCAACACTTCACTTCTCTCTCGAGCCATATTTATGAATGCATTACCTAGCTGGCTAGCAACAACACCGACTACTTTTTAACAAAAAATATCGTATATTTGAAAGAAATTCTTACTTTAGCTAAGACATCTTTAAAAAAAGGTGGAGGAAATGAGATTAAAAAGGAAAAATAATGCTTTTTAAGGATTTAAAACCACCACCAACAACGACGCCACATCTTCCGGTGCCATATTTGTTTATGTATCACTTTTAGGATTTTTGCTGACGCCAGCTAAAAGCGTTGCATAATTAGGGTAACGCCGTGGGCCAATCAGATGCGATACGGTGACCAGCCTGGTCCAGGGCTATTTCGCTAGAACTATCAGAAAGCGCAGCGCCGTTGAGAAGCAAATAGTCCTGGGGACGAGGTTGCACTAACACCCATGAGACTTGTAGTTTTCAAAAATATTTTCATTTTTGATGAGACGCCGAACGAAAGCAGTTTAATCACCGGCAACCGAAAACCCGCGAATTCCCGTAAATCCCGTATAGTCGAATGTATACAAAGAAAGTAAGCAGGGAGTAAACTCATTTCCCGAACGATTTTTAAAATTATTTTTTCACCACTAACACCCATGAGACTTGTAGTTTTCAAAAAATATTTTCATTTTTGATGAGACGCCGAACGAAAGCAGTTTAATCGCCGGCAACCGAAAACCCGCGATTTGCCGTAAATCCCGGACTCGGCCCGTATAGTCGAATGTATACAAAGAAAGTACCCAGGGAGTAAACTCATTTCCCGAACGATTTTTTTTTTTTTTTCACCACTAAAACCCATGAGACTTGTAGTTTTCAAAAATGTTTTCATTTTTGATGAGACGCCGAATGAAACCAGTTTAATCTCCGGCAGCCGAAAACCCGCGATTTCCCGTAAATCCCGGGCTCGGGCCGTATAGTCGAATGTATACAAAGAAAGTAAGCAGGGAGTAAACTCATTTCCCGAACGATTTTTAAAATTATTTTTTTACCACTAACACCCATGAGACTTGTAGTTTTCAAAAATATTTTCATTTTTGATGAGACGCCGAACGAAAGCAGTTTAATCGCCGGCAACCGAAACCCGCGATTTGCCGTAAATCCCGGACTCGGCCCGTATAGTCGAATGTACACAAAGAAAGTAAGCAGGGAGTAAACTCATTTCCTGAACGATTTTTAAAATTATTTTTTCACCACTAAAACCCATGAGACTTGTAGTTTTCAAAAATATTTTCATTTTTGATGAGACGCCGAATGAAAGCAGTTAATCGCCGGCAACCGAAAACCCGCGATTTCCCGTAAATCCCGCGCTCGGCCCGTATAGTGGAATGTATGCAAAGAAAGTACCCAGGGAGTAAACTCATTTCCCAAACAATTTTTAAAATTATTTTTTCACCACTAAAACCCATGAGACTTGTAGTTTTCAAAAATGTTTTCATTTTTTGATGAGACGCCGAATGAAAGCAGTTTAATCGCCGGCAACCGAAAACCCGCGATTTCCCTAAATCTCGGGCTCGGCCCGTTAGTCGGAATGTATACAAAGAAGTACCCAGGGAGTAAAACTCATTTCCCGAACGAATTTTTAAAATTATTTTTTCACCACTAAAACCCATGAGACTTGTAGTTTTCAAAATATTTTCATTTTTGATGAGACGCCGAATGAAACAGTTTAATCGCCGGCAACCGAAAACCCGCGATTTCCCGTAAATCCGGCTCGGTCCGTATAGTCGAATGTATACAAAGAAAGTACCCAGGGAGTAAACTCATTTCCCGAACGATTTTTAAAATTATTTTTCACCACTAAAACCCATGAGACTTGTAGTTTTCAAAAATATTTTCATTTTTGATGAGACGCCGAATGAAAGCAGTTTAATCGCCGGCAACCGAAAACCCGCGATTTCCCGTAAATCCCGGACTCGGCCCATATAGTCGAATGTATACAAAGAAAGTAAGCAGGGAGTAAACTCATTTCCCGAACGATTTTTAAAATTATTTTTTCACCACTAAAACCCATGAGACTTGTAGTTTTCAAAAATATTTTCATTTTTGATGAGACGCCGAATGAAAGCAGTTTAATCGCCGGCAACAAAAACCCGCGATTTCCCGTAAATCCCACTCGGCCCGTATAGTGAATGTACAAAGAAAGTAAGCAGGGAGTAAACTCATTTCCCGAACATTTTAAAATTATTTTTTCACCACTAAAACCCATGAGCTTGTAGTTTTCAAAAATATTTTCATTTTTGATGAGACGCCGAATGAAAGCAGTTTAATCGCCGGCAACCGAAAACCCGCGATTTCCCGTAAATCCCGGACTCGGCCCGTATAGTTCGAATGTACACAAAAAAGTAAGCAGGGAGTAAACTCATTTCCCGAACGAATTTTTAAAATTAATTTTTTTCACCACTATAAACCCATGAAGACTTGTAGTTTCAAAAAATATTTTCATTTTGATGAGACGGCCGAATGAAAGCAGTTTAATCGCCGGCAACCGAAAACGGCCGCGATTTTCCCGTAAAATCCTGGCTCGGCCCGTATAGTGGAATGCATACAAGAAGTACCCAGGGAGTAAACTCATTTCCCGAACGATTTTAAATTATTTTTTCACCACTAAAACCCATGAGACTTGTAGTTTTCAAAAATATTTCCATTTTCGATGAGACGGCCGAATGAAACCAGTTTAATCTCCGGAAACCGAAACCCCGCATTTCCCGTAAATCCCCGGCTCGGCCGTATAGTCGAATGTATACAAAGAAAGTACCAGGGAGTAAACTCATTTCCCCGAAAGATTTTAAAATTATTTTTCACCACTAAAACCCATGAGACTTGTAGTTTTCAAAATGTTTTCATTTTTGATGAGACGCGAATGAAAGCAGTTTAATCGCCGGCAACCGAAAACCCGCGATTTCCCGTAAATCCGGCCGTATAAGTCGAATGTATACAAAGAAATTAACAGGAGTAAACTCATTTCCCGAACGATTTTTAAAAATTATTTTTTCACGCACTAAAACCCATGAGACTTGTAGTTTTCAAAAATATTTCTCATTTTTGATGAGACGCCGAATGAAACCAGTTTAATCGCCGCAAACCGAAAACCCGCGATTTCCCGTAAATTCCGGTCGCCCGTATAGTCGAATGTATACAAAGAAAGTAACCAGGAGTAAACTCATTTCCGAACGATTTTTTAAATTATTTTTTCACCACTAAAACCCATGAGACTTGTAGTTTTACAAAAATATTTCATTTTTGATGAGACGCCGAATGAAACAGTTTAATCGCCCGCACCGAAAACCGCGATTTCCCGTAAATCCCGGCCTCGATAGTCGAATGTATACAAAGAAAGTAAGCAGGGAGTAAACTCATTTCCGAACGAT
>JASGCC010003110.1:0-25247 GCA_030067915.1 Hydractinia echinata | reverse complement strand
TTAAAACAGCCTTCCGTGGAATTTAATCCCTGTGAAATCTAATTATTTCAAATCAAGGTTTAAACTTCCTCACAGATGTCTGCACTATCATTCACGGTCCTTACGGTCTTTCATGAACAAACAATATTCTTTCTATTAGTTTAAAGTTTGGTCAACTGGTGACGTAAAATAACGTGAAATATTTTTTCAATATAATAAAACCTAATCGATTATGCATATAGTTTCCACTGAAGAGAAGGCTTATTTCACGTTAAAGAAAACAACACGTGGATGAGGTTTTTAAAAAAGAAATGTCACTGATAATACAGATATTTTCGACTATCGTACATCGTTCTTAGCACAAAATTAATTTTCGTAGACGTAGACAAAATATAGCAATACAAAACAAGCGTTCTCACCTCCAGTCCTGATAAGAATCATTTTCAAAAAGGTAAAATAAGAAGAGCAATATTGCCTTTTCTAAATTCTGTCCAAAAATGAGGTAGAAATAAATTATGGTTTAGATGGCATATTTAAATTAACAATCACAAAGTTTCTAAACCATGTATTTTTAAAGTGTGTGCTGCAAATTCTCATACTGCATGTTTTGCGACTCACATTTTCATGAAAATATCGGTATTATTTATATTTCATGAAATAAACATAAACTTCGTAACAAAATTTTTTGATGTCAAGTTCACGTTATTTTATGAAATAAGAAGGTGAGTTTAAAATAACGCAAATTAAACATGTTTTCACTGTGGAGTAACATAAAGTAAGACATTATGTTCAAAAATTAATTCATGTTATTTCACGTTAGTCATCAGTGGAAACCACGCTTTAACAACAGGTTACTATATTTCTAGTTTGAGTCCTTGGCGTTAACATTATTTACACAGCAGTCTCCCTCTTCATCATCGGGCGAGGACGACAAATTTACTGAAGGTAAGTGGATTGTGGATTAGCTACCTGATTTGTAGTAATCTTCGCGCCAACCTATTTTTGCACATTGGCGCAAATGTCTAAAAAATATGTGAAAATAAGTGGAGTTATTAAACGCGAAATATTGTTCTGCCCAGAATGCCAAAACGGTCTGTTTATGAACAGGACGGCCGGATTATGTACGCATGGCCCGATTATTATTTTTTTGCCCTGATCATGTCGTGGTGACCGGGTTATGAACGCTGATATAATGGCTGGCCAGGGCAGGCCAAAAGGTCTTGACTTAATTTTTCTCTGCGGGATAAAACACCATTGAAAACTAGGCATAGCGAAAAAGAAGTCTCACGCAATTCTTAGTATAAACTCCTCTTCTGAGTACATTTCATAATATACTAAATTTCACGGAACTAGATTTTGGGGTGGGCTCATTTTTATTTTTTTGCGGGAATTGAATTCTGGGAATGCCCTAAATTATTCGTTTTGCGGGAATTAAGTTTGGTGAAAAGTTATTATACTTGCGAATCCCAAAATTTAGTCTCCACGAAATTTCGTTTCATTTGAGAACAACAACAACTTTGCCACCAGGGCTATTTGCTTGTCACGAATGATATAAAAGTCGGTCGGCCCCGATTATGTTCGTACTATAAGTGAGGATAACGTAAAAGTAACGCACATAAGCCGGCCTGCCCCGATTATGTTCGTTCAGAAAGTCTCAAATATAGACTGTCGTACATAAGCCGGCTTGCCCCGATTATGTTTCCCAGATTATGTATTTTCTGCCCTGTTTATAAACGGGGCAAGCTGCCGTACATAATCCGGGCAGAACAATATCAAGCCCAAAAATATATACTCGTAAAAAAAATTTTTTTGAATTTTATTTCTTTGAAAAACAATACAACACAGAATATTCCATGCAAATTAGCTTCATAATAAATTAAGTAATATGCGAGACTACATTCTTTCTATGCGAAGCGTGAAATTACAATTTGGATCCTTCGTGTAAAAATGAAATAGAAATAGGATTTTTATTAGCGTATTGTTTTCTTAACAACATTTGTGTTTTTCAGGCGATGTCGTACGAATTCCCTCTCGTGTTTACAGTGCACGAAATGAGGTAGGAACTTTAATGTCTTTTTGAATGAACACTTTATAACCGTTCTCAAATAGAAATGGCGTTTGCAGGATGAAGTTATTTTCTGTGCTTTTAGTATTTCTGAGTCAGGGAAAATTTTCGCTGGTTGACATTTATTCCTCAAAGATCAGAATCTTCGCTAGCTCCCTGTAATGTACCTCCGTACATGTTCTATTCCTACTGGTTTTACTCAGAAAATGGGGGTGTAATGAGGTATCATTTTATAAAAATGTTTTCCTTGTTTTCCTTAGATATTCGAAGCGCTTACAAAATATTTCCCAACTAGCATGGTTCAGCCTCGTGGAAATATTACAGATTTTATTCTTTCTTGATCAGCTTTTATATAAATTTTATTATGTCATTTTAAAACGAAAATATAAATGTACAAAAACACACACATGCATTGTTATTGAAAAAATAAGAAGCCCTGGGCACGAGGTTTATTGGCTGGGGCTGAGGCTATAATCTGTCTTCGACAAAGGTATACGCCCCCTTTAAAAAACGTTTTGTTGATCATGGTAATTTACAGAGACTTGTGGAGAGAATGTGCTTTTACTAAATTCAGGAGGACAAACTTTGAAAATTTCTCTGCCTCCCTATGAAATTTAGTGTCAGGAACATCTCTTATACGGCGGCCCTTCGTTTCGCGACGAGGATTGGGTTCCAACAGTTTTAGCCGGTCGACTGATGAACGAAATACATTGTGCATATTTGTGAAAGTGTTAGTCGTATTCAGGATCTCGTATTTAATGCATCTTCATATTATTTTTTCATTCTTCATAGTATTTTGCAAACCTAATACACTTTAACCTAGTTTTTAGGGCTTTTTACATTTAGAAAGAAAATTAATAAAACCCTCGGGACGAAGTTTGTGGTAGATTAAATTCGGACGTATTAGGAACAAGCATTAAGACATGGCGGCGTCAGATATAGAAATAAAGACACGTGTTGTGTTGTTATTAGTCTAGTGCGAGAAAATGAACCATTCACATCTTTTGAGTCTGCTTCAGGCAGCTTGTTTTAAGTACTAAATACTTGGCTACCTCCTGTCACAATTTAAATTAACCATTAAATCACAATGTATATATGTAAGTTTCGTCAATTCTTTAGTGTTTTAAGCTCCTACTTAGTTTTACTTAGCTGCAGAAACCTTGAAATTTCTGCCTAACTTCACAAAGAGACCATGGATGATTTGACCTATAACGTTTTGGACATGGGTTGAGCGCTCTAGAGTTGCATCTGTTTACAAAAAAGTTCCATAGTAGCTAGCATATCTTTTTCAAAAGAATATCTTGCTACACCATTATCTAAACTTATCAATCTTTCTTTCTTGACTGGAATCTTTCCTTCTAAACTAAAAACTGCAAAAGTTATCCCTATTTTTAAAAAAGGCTCAAATGTTGATCTAACAAATTATCGCCCTATTTCTTTATTATCTAATATTAACAAGTTATTTGAAAAACTCATTTTATGCTCGTTTATATAACTTTATCTCTGTCAATAATTTAATTTATAAAGAAAAATTTGGTTTCCGGAAAATATTCTCAACTTCTCAAGCACTTCTCAATATTTCTCAAAAAATTATGGATGCTCTTGATAATGGTGAAATCGCTTGTGGTGTCTTCATTGACCTACAAAAAGCCTTCGACACTGTTGATCATGAAATACTTCTTAAAAAATTAAACCATTATGGCATACGTGGCATTTCCGCTCTCACTTTTAAAATGTTACCTCACTAATAGGGTTCAATATGTTTCAATCAATAATAAAAACTCTCGACCAAAAGCTGTCAAACATGGGGTACCTCAAGGATCTGTTCTTGGTCCACTTCTTTTCTTTTATATATTAATGATCTTCATTATGCTATAAAATTTTATATGGTACATCATTTTGCCGATGATACAAACTTTTTACACATAAATAAATTTCCAAAGCAACTTGCTAAACGTATTAATATTGACCTCAAACTCCTATATCACTGGCTTTAGTGCAAATAAAATATCTCTCAATAAGTCTAAAAACTGAATATGTAATCTTCAAAAGCCCTTATAAATATATTCCTTATGACATCAAGATAGCTATCCATGGGACTAGGGTCTACCCCAGTAGTAGTGTGAAATATCTAGGTTTAGTTATAGATTTGATCTGAGCTGGAAAACTCAAATTGACAACATTGTGTTTTATGTTCAAAAAAGCCAATGGGGCATTAGCCAAAATCCGTCATCTTGTACCTGCAAGTGTACTTCTTCAAGTTTATTATGCTATTTTTTACCCTCGCTTACAATATTGTTGCCAGGTATGGGGTCAAAAATGCACTCATATAATAGCCAGGAGACCCAGCGTAATTTTTTCTTACCACCGGGAAATCGGAGTAGTTAAGGTGGGAAAAATTACGCTGTTGTCTCAAACGATTTTTCTGCGGCCAAAATCTGGCCGCGCTTTTGATTGGCTAATTCTATTGTTCTTTGCTCACGTGGTGCATGTTGGGGAAAGCCCTTTTCATCCGAATATTCCAGCGAGTGGTTTCACTCACCCTAACAAACATAGTAAACTATAAAGTTTTTACCACAGTAAGATGTGGCAAAGCTTGGTAAACAACTCACAGATAAATTAAAATGGCCTCCGAAGCGATTAGTGACATTGTCCAATTTAAACTCAGGGTTTCCGCGAGTCATTCGTTCGCGTCTAAGCTTTAGTTTGAGAGAAACTCATTTTATCAACTCGAAGAAGAAAGCTTAGTTAACTAGGCTGTCATATAAATAGAATTGATATTCTTCAAATCACTCTGTCTGTATTATGTCTTTTGTTGTTCTTAGAGATAGAGCTAGAATTAGTCCCTTATATAACAAATTAGGTCTTCTTAAATTTTCTGATATGGTAATTCTTCAAAACATTCTGTTTCTTCACAATCTTGCTAATAATACTTTACCTACCAGTCTTACTAATACATTTGCAATTGATTTCTCTCAGGAACACCAAACTCGAGCTAACAAATGTGGTCTAATTAACTTACCTTCTGTCAGGTCTACTTTTTATGGACTCAAATCTATTCGTTTTCATTCTATTAAGTCGTGGAATGAATTACAGTCAATTCTCCCTTTTAGATTCCTTAGTAAATCTATTTTTGTGGTTATATCAGTTCTTAAGAAATATTTTATTAACAACTACTGATATAATTATCAGTTAAATATTATCCTTTCTCTCCCTTATTCTCTTATTTTTTCCATGTGTTTTTCAACTACCTGTATCTTCTAAATTTTTTTTTTATAATATCCTATAAAAGTCCTTCAATTATGTAATTTATCATAGTTTTTTTTTTTTTTTCTGTGTGTTAACGTCCCATGTGATGTCCTCTGTGCTTGTTCTTTTCTTTGTACGTTGATTGTATTTTTTGTTTGTGGTTTTTATTAAGGTGGTTAGTATACCTTGTCTTAAGCTTTATGCTTTGTACTGATCTCCTTTCAATAGTGTTTTACTATTATTTTTATAGGCATGTCTATAAATTTGTACTATTTATATACTATTGATAAAATATATTACTTACTTACTACTTACTATATGCACACATCCTGAAGGGGACGAAAAATAGGACCACATGGGCCAAATTGGCTATTTAGCTCATTACTTTACTCTCACAGACTTACTAGACAACTCCCTGCAACATCCAACGGCCCACACAGTGTGCCATCTCCCCAATTTCCCTCACATGGCTTGGGTTAATCCGGGGCTATGATAACATTCACTTGCCCATATTGAATCGCTGCCAAGGGGGGATCGAACCCCGGTCTCCCGCACAAAGTGCAAGAGTTATAACCACTAAACTACGTCGCCACATTGGCCAGTATACAGATGAATTGTTAGTACAACTGCCATTATGAACTGGGTTGAGCATGCCATAAGCATGGCGTTTATGTAAAACCTTGATAAATTCAAGAGTGGATCATTCAAGGATATATTTCTTTTCTGGCTTCAAATCTTAAATATATTTTAAATACTGGTTAATCATCACCAATTAACAACATTTTAAGTGAATTTTCCTGTAAATTTTCACAGAGAATGTTTCAACTGTGAAGGTTTCTTGTGAAAAGTCCATGTTTTATCCGAATGGGAGCATGAAACAATATCTTTGGATTTTTGGGAATACAAGATTAAAAATGCACTGGAAATGTTTTTTCACAACTATTATCTTGTATATGCATGCACATATCCATTGTTCTGTCATGCTGCAACTCATCAATACATCATTCTTACATGTCGCATGTTAATCAGCATGGCATTGACAAGAACAAAATTTTAGGGCATTGTTATAACAAACACAAGAAAACATAAGGGAAGATTTTATTGAAAAATTGGTCTTTTTCCTGGACACTAAACTTCATCCACACGGTTTTTTGAAAATGTCATCATAGTTAACAAGTCTGTCACAAAAATTCAATGTAAATATATTGCTATTGTTGGGAAATTTCGTCTTTTTCTGAAATTTCATGAAAAAGTCAGAACTTTTAGGTTTAGATAGTCAATCTAAAGAGGGTCATTAATATACCCCGTCCAACCATGCTAGCATGGAAAACGGACGTTAAGCCGAGAATGATGAATGATGATGAATCAATATATATTTTCATTTTCCCAAATTATTGTATTAATTTTTGACCAATTATTAAAATTTACATTTTAAGGTAATCCAAGGTTCCAATAGTACTGTATGAGATTCTGGTCCAAATAGCTGGAAAAGTGAAGAAAGTGTCCTAAATTTTAGTCAAAAATGTCAGGAAATAAAGAGTAAATTTTCAGTGACACTAGTTGTTCATGTGAGAGTGTTTAAGGCCAATAATTTTTTAAATAATAGTCGTTAGCTTGGCTTGAAGATTTTGGGCATGATTTAGCACTACTTTGGTTAAAAACAGACAGAAAACGGCTATTATGGAATTAGTTGTTTAGGCCACGTGGAAAAATCTACTAAACAGAAATTAAGAAGATGCTTTAATGCTGTCAGCAGGTGTCTCGTTCATAAATTGTTTTTCAAAATTTGCTTGTCGCTTCTATTGTCTAGAGCTTGAAACCCTGACCAGAAAATTAATAGGATCATGGCTTTGACAAATGCTTTTAACCTCATCAACGTGTCTGTTATGGAATGGAAGGGGTGACCCCAGCTTTAATAAATTAGTCCTATTTTGTTCCCCAGTAACTCGCATTGTAGATGATGTCAGTTATTTTTGCGTGTTCCCAATTTTTTGACCACAACTTAAAAGTGCAATGTAACGGCTTCACTTATCTTAATCAACTTCCCTCTAATGCCAATGTTGTTTTGACTTTAAAGTTTTGTAAATTACAGAACAGTTTTACAAGTGATGTTTTATAGGCTCTGGTAAATAAAATTGTAAAAAATATCATACACTCTGCAAAAGTCACAGGCATGTACAGTTATCATATTATTATAATGGATTCTTGAAATTCATAAATTGAGCATTAATGATTTTTATACAAAGAATTCTCACAAAAAGGTGTGTAGCAGGTGTTGCTAGTCTGTGTTTTTTTTGCAATAGCTCGGTTCGTTGTTTAAAAAAAGGGCCTCCACTGTTAAGGAGAAATTTTTAAAAACCCCTGATGTCTGAAGGCTATATTGGCTAATACATCTTAAATCTCTTTTTCTTTTTTTTTCCCTATTGCCTAAATTAAGTCCAAGCTATACAAAAACAGTTTTCACTGCTAAATGAAATCCACAACAAATTTATGTTTTCTCTATTGCTAAATGAAAAAATATTTTGCCCCATTACAAAATTAAATCTCTCCAAAAATTTGTACAAATAAGGTATAAATATACTAGTGTTACGAGTGCTTTGAGAACAGGTTTTCTAATTCAAATTGGTACAATAGAATTGTCAACGCGAATGCCAACATGTTTAGGATATGTCAAACCCTTTTTACCCATGTTGAGAATAATGCGTTATATTTCCTAAACTATATAATTTAACTTTATAAAAGTATATATGTTCTGAAAGCCTATTAAATTTCCTATCTGGCCATGCTATTCTTATTATTCGTCGAAAAAATGGAAAGGCGTAAAAAATTATCGAACACGTTTTTCAAAGTCTCTGATACTGAGGTAGAAGGTACAAGCATTTTACTTTTATATGTAAAAGTTATATCATTCAGGTCCCCATGGGCATGAAAAAGGTGCCTGCGTTTTTTTCTAAAAACATTTTTAGTTTTATTACAAAAAAATTGATTTTGGTACTCCTTCGTTGATAAAAATAAAACTTTATCACATGGTAACCTCTGAATGGTACATTTTTTTCGAAAAAATAAACACCTTTGGAGAGCTGAATATCTTGATAAAAATTATGTGCTAATTTTGTCTCGATATATTGAAGTCCCTGTTCCTTCTACCCTAAAATGTAGAGCAACATCGAGAAAAATATGTTTACGAGATAAACAGCCTTGAACATCCTCACGCTTCAGTAATTCGAAACAAAGAAAGAATTTCTTCGGGTTTGCCATGCTCTGTATGATACAGAATTATGCTGATGTGTCATGATTCTACAGCATGTGGCTATGTGTATGTAATGTAAAAAAATTAGGCAAAGGCGCTATTCTCGTGGTAATCCCTTACATGTTTTCGTTTTTTGAACATTTGACTTTGTGGTTATCATATGTTCGGTTTTTTGTTAATAATCCAATAACATTGGTGATATTGGTTGTTAAGTTGTAGATACTAGCTAATTGCGAGAATCGTCAGTTGATTACTACCGTCATCAGAATTTTCAGCCCCGTCCGGGTATGGACTAATCAATAATTCCTCGTGGTAGCGGGCCATGCTTTATCAAGCATTCTCTATTAGCTAGGAGTATCAAATGTTGTAAAGTAGGTAAATGTTACTCACCATTTCCGTTGCTAACGTCGAATTCGCTTGAACTGAAGAGATTGTTAGTCTGCATGATTGAAACACCTAGCTGTTTGAATAGTGTTGCTACGTTCTTGTTTCTGTTGTAAGAGGTCGTTTTATGCCCATTCTCAGCCTTATATATTGCTTCGGTAGGGCCGTTTGAGGGTCGTTTTCATTTATTTATTTTTTAATTTTTATTGTTCAGTCTTGTAGTTGTCATAGAAACCGATGTTTAAACTGAATGTGCGCACAGATTTAGAAACGCAATTTTTATCTTTCAAATCGTTTCAAGGCAAGATAGTGCCCAGGTTTCTATCATTCGTGTATGCTTTCTCGAATCCAGATGATATGCCTATCACTTATTACACAGGATTTCTGTGTTGTTAAGATAGTATAAGTCGTTATTATCAGTATTTCATCATTACATCCAACCTCGTTTCCAGTGCTACGAATATTTATTTGTAATCTATATCAGCTTTGTATGAAAAGTTAAATTCTAGCCATATGGTTCAGTGTATAAGTTGTATTTCAGGAACCCTTTTTATGGGTCGTAATTGTGTAATTTATTGATTGATTTATTTAAAGTTGATGAGTGTAGTTGTCATAGAAATGAGAGTTTTTTAGTCAAACCGAATGTGAGTGCAGATGAAAGGTTTTGTCATGTTGTTATGGAAACGAGATTTTTTCTTCGTATCGTTTCACAGTAAGGTAGTACCAAGGTTGTAACAGTTAACTTCTGCACCCAGTTATCTCTGCTTACACAGTTATCATATATTATATATACACATGCACGTATTATTTTCATTTTCACGCGTGTGTGAGTTTGTTATTGAGTTTTGGTCATATAGTTACTTGGTTTTGTGTGTATTAATTAGTTTGTAAATTAATTTTACAACCCATTCCACAGGCTATGATATATAAATGGATATCAGATTAACAAATAAAACGCAAAACGTTAGCATGCAGTATTTTGCTAAAATATCAAAAAAACTGTTTTGGGTGTAACAATTTTATTATGATATTAGATATTAATAACTGAATGTTATACAAATCGAATAAACGTAAAAATTATAAAAATTATAATGAAAGGCAGTGGTCAACAGATCTCATCTTTGCTCTGATTAAATATTCCTGTATATTTTTATGCTTGGTGAAAGTCAAGAATGGTTTGGTTGGAAAAACGAGTCTCAGAGCAGGGTCGCTCTCAATTATAAACCAAATACTTGTGTAGTATTCGTTTAAGCGTTGTAAATTTTCGTGGTAAGGTAAAATAAAGGTAGAGTGTGTTTGTCTTTGTTTGCTCTCTGTCAGCATCACCACTATTGTCAGCGGTTCTGAAATGTATTCGTTTTTTATTAAACTTGTGCGTGGAGTTAGAAAGTACGTCTGATTGCTTTAATTTGGCGATTTTCTCGAATATTTCATCAACAAGCCGACCTTTGTATCCTCTGGTCAGCAAAATACTTTTAAGTCATCGAGCTCACATTTTAAAATGCTATCTTGACTTGTTATCATGCGATAGCGGAGTGCTTGCGAATAAATTATACCCCTTTTGGTATGGTGAGGGTGATACGACGTAAAATGTAATAGTGCTCTGCTGTCAGTTGGTTTTATAAATAATTTGGTTTTGAGTTTTCTCGAGCGTTTATCTAAATAGATAGTCGTATCTAAAAAACTAATTTCCTCTGTTGAATATTCATAGGTGAATTTTATTGTAGGGTGTATTGAATTTAGATATATGAAAAATTTGTGTAGTTCTTCTTCCCCGTGTTCCCATATGAAGAATATGTCGTCTAGGAAACGGAGAAATATAGTGATTAAATCTGGAAACTTATCGAAAATAAACATCTGCTCAAAAAGACCCAGGAATAATGATGCGTATGGTGGTGCCACCTTCGTACCCATGGCTGTGCCAAGTAACTGCAGGTATATTTCATTTAGGAACATGAAATAGTTATTTTCCAGTATAAACGAAAACAACGTTCGTATTACATGTTCATTGGGTGTGAATGAAGGCAGTGTGTTTCTGTATTTTCTAATGAAATGAATACACGCATCAACTCCTTCTTGATGAGGAATATTGGTGTAAAGTGAGGATACGTCTGCTGATACAAGTAAAACGTGTTCGTTTTGTGCCGGTATGTTTGTAACCGTTGTATTAGATGTTTGGTGTCCTTTACATAGGATTTTAATTTTGGTAAGAGAGGTTGCAGGCAAAGATTTAAAAATTCTGAGATATTTTCAGTTATAGAGTTAACGGCTGAAACTATTGGTCGTCCTGGAATGCCATCCTTATGAATTTTTGGGCAGTATGTAAAATAGGGGCATTCTAGTGTTTTCAGGTGGTGTTATAAATTTAGCCGTGTTTTTGTTTATGTTGTGGCGACATAGAGTAATTTCTATGAAACTGTTGATATAGTTTAAGGTCTTTGCTAGGGTCAGTTTCCATTTTTGCGTAATATCTGTTGTTGGAGAGGTGGTCATAAACTTTTCTAATGTAGTCATCTTTATTCATGATGACTACACGACCACCCTTATCAGCTTTTTTAATCACTATATCTCGGTTTTTTGATAATTTCAATAGACTTTTACTTTCGCTACGAGTAAGATTACTCTCGCATCTCAACAGGGGAAATTTAGTGGCAAAATCGCATAAATCTCTTTGTACCAGGGCAAAAAAGTTTTGCAGGTTTTTATGTTGTGGTTCAGGTGCAAGCCAGTTAGATTTTCTATGGAGCTCATTGCGAGGATGTGGTTTGTTAATAAAAAAATACCTTGTTGCCATGCGATTGCGCAAGTTCGCAAAAGCATTTTTCACAGGCTGACATGTGTTGACAGCTGAGGGTGTTGGGACGTACTTAAGTCCTTTATTGAGAACAGATATATCCGCATTGGATAAATTGAGGTGAGATAAATTTACAACTAGTGAGTTTAAAGTTTTCAGTTTTATTTTTCTATAAAAACTTTTTTTAACAACGTTTTTCCTTTGGTTAAAATTAATGTTCATGTTATAGTTTGTTGAGCATGTTTTTATGTTTTCTAATTGGTATCTTGTCATGGGTTGTGGTTTCGCTGATGAGGCGGTTGGTTTTTGGGTTCTTTGAGCTGGTTTGATTAGGTTGACCTTTGCTTTGTTGTACAAAGGGTCTTGTTCGCGGTGTGTCATGGAAATCAGTCTGGTTACTGTTTTTCCTTTTCAGTTTATTGTTTCTCAATGTAAGCGATTCGTTGTGTTGTTGTATGCAAAATTTGTTAAAATTGTTGAGTTCGTCTGAGGAGAATTCCTTTTTCAAAGACTCTCTGTTCTCTTTGCACTTTTTTACATTGTTTTTATGGTGCTTTATTAGAATTTGCAGCAAGGTATTGCTACATGAATGCACGGTGGCATTCCATTCATTTTTTAATTCAGCAGGTAAACTCATAGTGGAGCGAACCTGGATTTTTAGCCCAAAGGGAACCGTCCCAGCAGCGAGATGCATTTCGAGAATCTGCAATTGCCGATTATAATCTAAGAGTTTTTTTGTCTCATCAATATAGTCGGTCTTTTTGTTTTCTTTGTTCGTACTCGTATCTAGGTGGCGCTTCGTGTTTAAAATGTATTGCTCTATTTCGTCAACGTCTATAAATGTGTATGTAATGTAAAAAAATTAGCAAGGCGCTATTCTCGTGGTAATCCCTTACATGTTTTCGTTTTTTGAACATTTGACTTTGTGGTTATCATATGTTCGGTTTTTTGTTAATAATACAACAGAAACAAGAACGTAGCAACACTATTCAAACAGCTAGGTGTTTCATCATGCAGACTAACAATCTCTTCAGTTCAAGCGAATTCGACGTTAGCAACGGAAATGGTGAGTAACATTTACCTACTTTACAACATTTGATACTCCTAGCTAATAGAGAATGCTTGATAAAGCATGGCCCGCTACCACGAGGAATTATTGATTAGTCCATACCCGGACGGGGCTGAAAATTCTGATGACGGTAGTAATCAACTGACGATCTCGCAATTAGCTAGTATCTACAACTTAACAACCAATATCACCAATGTTATTGGATTATTAACAAAAAACCGAACATATGATAACCACAAAGTCAAATGTTCAAAAAACGAAAACATGTAAGGGATTACCACGAGAATAGCGCCTTTGCTAATTTTTTTACATTACATACACATTTATATTTCATGAAATAAACATAAACTTCGTAACAAAATTTTTTGATGTCAAGTTCACGTTATTTTATGAAATAAGAAGGTGAGTTTAAAATAACGCAAATTAAACATGTTTTCACTGTGGAGTAACATAAAGTAAGACATTATGTTCAAAAATTAATTCATGTTATTTCACGTTAGTCATCAGTGGAAACCACGCTTTAACAACAGGTTACTATATTTCTAGTTTGAGTCCTTGGCGTTAACATTATTTACACAGCAGTCTCCCTCTTCATCATCGGGCGAGGACGACAAATTTACTGAAGGTAAGTGGATTGTGGATTAGCTACCTGATTTGTAGTAATCTTCGCGCCAACCTATTTTTGCACATTGGCGCAAATGTCTAAAAAATATGTGAAAATAAGTGGAGTTATTAAACGCGAAATATTGTTCTGCCCAGAATGCCAAAACGGTCTGTTTATGAACAGGACGGCCGGATTATGTACGCATGGCCCGATTATTATTTTTTTGCCCTGATCATGTCGTGGTGACCGGGTTATGAACGCTGATATAATGGCTGGCCAGGGCAGGCCAAAAGGTCTTGACTTAATTTTTCTCTGCGGGATAAAACACCATTGAAAACTAGGCATAGCGAAAAGAAGTCTCACGCAATTCTTAGTATAAACTCCTCTTCTGAGTACATTTCATAATATACTAAATTTCACGGAACTAGATTTTGGGGTGGGCTCATTTTTATTTTTTGCGGGAATTGAATTCTGGGAATGCCCTAAATTATTCGTTTTGCGGGAATTAAGTTTGGTGAAAAGTTATTATACTTGCGAATCCCAAAATTTAGTCTCCACGAAATTTCGTTTCATTTGAGAACAACAACAACTTTGCCACCAGGGCTATTTGCTTGTCACGAATGATATAAAAGTCGGTCGGCCCCGATTATGTTCGTACTATAAGTGAGGATAACGTAAAAGTAACGCACATAAGCCGGCCTGCCCCGATTATGTTCGTTCAGAAAGTCTCAAATATAGACTGTCGTACATAAGCCGGCTTGCCCCGATTATGTTTCCCAGATTATGTATTTTCTGCCCTGTTTATAAACGGGGCAAGCTGCCGTACATAATCCGGGCAGAACAATATCAAGCCCAAAAATATATACTCGTAAAAAAAATTTTTTTGAATTTTATTTCTTTGAAAAACAATACAACACAGAATATTCCATGCAAATTAGCTTCATAATAAATTAAGTAATATGCGAGACTACATTCTTTCTATGCGAAGCGTGAAATTACAATTTGGATCCTTCGTGTAAAAATGAAATAGAAATAGGATTTTTATTAGCGTATTGTTTTCTTAACAACATTTGTGTTTTTCAGGCGATGTCGTACGAATTCCCTCTCGTGTTTACAGTGCACGAAATGAGGTAGGAACTTTAATGTCTTTTTGAATGAACACTTTATAACCGTTCTCAAATAGAAATGGCGTTTGCAGGATGAAGTTATTTTCTGTGCTTTTAGTATTTCTGAGTCAGGGAAAATTTTCGCTGGTTGACATTTATTCCTCAAAGATCAGAATCTTCGCTAGCTCCCTGTAATGTACCTCCGTACATGTTCTATTCCTACTGGTTTTACTCAGAAAATGGGGGTGTAATGAGGTATCATTTTATAAAAATGTTTTCCTTGTTTTCCTTAGATATTCGAAGCGCTTACAAAATATTTCCCAACTAGCATGGTTCAGCCTCGTGGAAATATTACAGATTTTATTCTTTCTTGATCAGCTTTTATATAAATTTTATTATGTCATTTTAAAACGAAAATATAAATGTACAAAAACACACACATGCATTGTTATTGAAAAAATAAGAAGCCCTGGGCACGAGGTTTATTGGCTGGGGCTGAGGCTATAATCTGTCTTCGACAAAGGTATACGCCCCCTTTAAAAAACGTTTTGTTGATCATGGTAATTTACAGAGACTTGTGGAGAGAATGTGCTTTTACTAAATTCAGGAGGACAAACTTTGAAAATTTCTCTGCCTCCCTATGAAATTTAGTGTCAGGAACATCTCTTATACGGCGGCCCTTCGTTTCGCGACGAGGATTGGGTTCCAACAGTTTTAGCCGGTCGACTGATGAACGAAATACATTGTGCATATTTGTGAAAGTGTTAGTCGTATTCAGGATCTCGTATTTAATGCATCTTCATATTATTTTTTCATTCTTCATAGTATTTTGCAAACCTAATACACTTTAACCTAGTTTTTAGGGCTTTTTACATTTAGAAAGAAAATTAATAAAACCCTCGGGACGAAGTTTGTGGTAGATTAAATTCGGACGTATTAGGAACAAGCATTAAGACATGGCGGCGTCAGATATAGAAATAAAGACACGTGTTGTGTTGTTATTAGTCTAGTGCGAGAAAATGAACCATTCACATCTTTTGAGTCTGCTTCAGGCAGCTTGTTTTAAGTACTAAATACTTGGCTACCTCCTGTCACAATTTAAATTAACCATTAAATCACAATGTATATATGTAAGTTTCGTCAATTCTTTAGTGTTTTAAGCTCCTACTTAGTTTTACTTAGCTGCAGAAACCTTGAAATTTCTGCCTAACTTCACAAAGAGACCATGGATGATTTGACCTATAACGTTTTGGACATGGGTTGAGCGCTCTAGAGTTGCATCTGTTTACAAAAAAGTTCCATAGTAGCTAGCATATCTTTTTCAAAAGAATATCTTGCTACACCATTATCTAAACTTATCAATCTTTCTTTCTTGACTGGAATCTTTCCTTCTAAACTAAAACTGCAAAAGTTATCCCTATTTTTAAAAAAGGCTCAAATGTTGATCTAACAAATTATCGCCCTATTTCTTTATTATCTAATATTAACAAGTTATTTGAAAAACTCATTTATGCTCGTTTATATAACTTTATCTCTGTCAATAATTTAATTTATAAAGAAAAATTTGGTTTCCGGAAAATATTCTCAACTTCTCAAGCACTTCTCAATATTTCTCAAAAAATTATGGATGCTCTTGATAATGGTGAAATCGCTTGTGGTGTCTTCATTGACCTACAAAAAGCCTTCGACACTGTTGATCATGAAATACTTCTTAAAAAATTAAACCATTATGGCATACGTGGCATTCCGCTCTCACTTTTAAAATGTTACCTCACTAATAGGGTTCAATATGTTTCAATCAATAATAAAAACTCTCGACCAAAAGCTGTCAAACATGGGGTACCTCAAGGATCTGTTCTTGGTCCACTTCTTTTTCTTTTATATATTAATGATCTTCATTATGCTATAAAATTTTATATGGTACATCATTTTGCCGATGATACAAACTTTTTACACATAAATAAATTTCCAAAGCAACTTGCTAAACGTATTAATATTGACCTCAAACTCCTATATCACTGGCTTTAGTGCAAATAAAATATCTCTCAATAAGTCTAAAACTGAATATGTAATCTTCAAAAGCCCTTATAAATATATTCCTTATGACATCAAGATAGCTATCCATGGGACTAGGGTCTACCCCAGTAGTAGTGTGAAATATCTAGGTTTAGTTATAGATTTGATCTGAGCTGGAAAACTCAAATTGACAACATTGTGTTTATGTTCAAAAAAGCCAATGGGGCATTAGCCAAAATCCGTCATCTTGTACCTGCAAGTGTACTTCTTCAAGTTTATTATGCTATTTTTTACCCTCGCTTACAATATTGTTGCCAGGTATGGGGTCAAAAATGCACTCATATAAATAGCCAGGAGACCCAGCGTAATTTTTCTTACCACCGGGAAATCGGAGTAGTTAAGGTGGGAAAAATTACGCTGTGTCTCAAACGATTTTTCTGCGGCCAAAATCTGGCCGCGCTTTTTGATTGGCTAATTCTATTGTTCTTTGCTCACGTGGTGCATGTTGGGGAAAGCCCTTTTCATCCGAATATTCCAGCGAGTGGTTTCACTCACCCTAACAAACATTAGTAAACTATAAAGTTTTTACCACAGTAAGATGTGGCAAAGCTTGGTAAACAACTCACAGATAAATTAAAATGGCCTCCGAAGCGATTAGTGACATTGTCCAATTTAAACTCAGGGTTTCCGCGAGTCATTCGTTCGCGTCTAAGCTTTAGTTTGAGAGAAACTCATTTTATCAACTCGAAGAAGAAAGCTTAGTTAACTAGGCTGTCATATAAATAGAATTGATATTCTTCAAAATCACTCTGTCTGTATTATGTCTTTTGTTGTTCTTAGAGATAGAGCTAGAATTAGTCCCTTATATAACAAATTAGGTCTTCTTAAATTTTCTGATATGGTAATTCTTCAAAACATTCTGTTTCTTCACAATCTTGCTAATAATACTTTACCTACCAGTCTTACTAATACATTTGCAATTGATTTCTCTCAGGAACACCAAACTCGAGCTAACAAATGTGGTCTAATTAACTTACCTTCTGTCAGGTCTACTTTTTATGGACTCAAATCTATTCGTTTTCATTCTATTAAGTCGTGGAATGAATTACAGTCAATTCTCCCTTTTAGATTCCTTAGTAAATCTATTTTTGTGGTTATATCAGTTCTTAAGAAATATTTTATTAACAACTACTGATATAATTATCAGTTAAATATTATCCTTTCTCTCCCTTATTCTCTTATTTTTTCCATGTGTTTTTCAACTACCTGTATCTTCTAAATTTTTTTTTATAATATCCTATAAAAGTCCTTCAATTATGTAATTTATCATAGTTTTTTTTTTTTTTTCTGTGTGTTAACGTCCCATGTGATGTCCTCTGTGCTTGTTCTTTTTCTTTGTACGTTGATTGTATTTTTTGTTTGTGGTTTTTATTAAGGTGGTTAGTATACCTTGTCTTAAGCTTTATGCTTTGTACTGATCTCCTTTCAATAGTGTTTTACTATTATTTTTATAGGCATGTCTATAAATTTGTACTATTTATATACTATTGATAAAATATATTACTTACTTACTACTTACTATATGCACACATCCTGAAGGGGACGAAAAATAGGACCACATGGGCCAAATTGGCTATTTAGCTCATTACTTTACTCTCACAGACTTACTAGACAACTCCCTGCAACATCCAACGGCCCACACAGTGTGCCATCTCCCCAATTTCCCTCACATGGCTTGGGTTAATCCGGGGCTATGATAACATTCACTTGCCCATATTGAATCGCTGCCAAGGGGGATCGAACCCCGGTCTCCCGCACAAAGTGCAAGAGTTATAACCACTAAACTACGTCGCCACATTGGCCAGTATACAGATGAATTGTTAGTACAACTGCCATTATGAACTGGGTTGAGCATGCCATAAGCATGGCGTTTATGTAAAACCTTGATAAATTCAAGAGTGGATCATTCAAGGATATATTTCTTTTCTGGCTTCAAATCTTAAATATATTTTAAATACTGGTTAATCATCACCAATTAACAACATTTTAAGTGAATTTTCCTGTAAATTTTCACAGAGAATGTTTCAACTGTGAAGGTTTCTTGTGAAAAGTCCATGTTTTATCCGAATGGGAGCATGAAACAATATCTTTGGATTTTTGGGAATACAAGATTAAAAATGCACTGGAAATGTTTTTTCACAACTATTATCTTGTATATGCATGCACATATCCATTGTTCTGTCATGCTGCAACTCATCAATACATCATTCTTACATGTCGCATGTTAATCAGCATGGCATTGACAAGAACAAAAATTTTAGGGCATTGTTATAACAAACACAAGAAAACATAAGGGAAGATTTTATTGAAAAATTGGTCTTTTTCCTGGACACTAAACTTCATCCACAGGTTTTTTGAAAATGTCATCATAGTTAACAAGTCTGTCACAAAAATTCAATGTAAATATATTGCTATTGTTGGGAAAATTTCGTCTTTTTCTGAAATTTCATGAAAAAGTCAGAACTTTTAGGTTTAGATAGTCAATCTAAAGAGGGTCATTAATATACCCCGTCCAACCCATGCTAGCATGGAAAACGGACGTTAAGCCGAGAATGATGAATGATGATGAATCAATATATATTTTCATTTTCCCAATATTGTATTAATTTTTGACCAATTATTAAAATTTACATTTTTAAGGTAATCCAAGGTTCCAATAGTACTGTATGAGATTCTGGTCCAAAATAGCTGGAAAAGTGAAGAAAGTGTCCTAAATTTTAGTCAAAAATGTCAGGAAAATAAAGAGTAAATTTTCAGTGGACACTAGTTGTTCATGTGAGAGTGTTTAAGGCAATAATTTTTTAAATAATAGTCGTTAGCTTGGCTTGAAGATTTTGGGCATGATTTAGCACTACTTTGGTTAAAAACAGACAGAAAACGGCTATTATGGAATTAGTTGTTTAGGCCACGTGGAAAAATCTACTAAAACAGAAATTAAGAAGATGCTTTAATGCTGTCAGCAGTGTCTCGTTCATAAATTGTTTTTCAAAATTTGCTTGTCGCTTCTATTGTCTAGAGCTTGAAACCCTGACCAAGAAAATTAATAGGATCATGGCTTTTGACAAATGCTTTTAACCTCATCAACGTGTCTGTTATGGAATGGAAGGGGTGACCCCAGCTTTAATAAATTAGTCCTATTTTGTTCCCAGTAACTCGCATTGTAGATGATGTCAGTTATTTTTGCGTGTTCCCAATTTTTTGACCACAACTTAAAAGTGCAATGTAACGGCTTCACTTATCTTAATCAACTTCCCTCTAATGCCAATGTTGTTTTGACTTTAAAGTTTTGTAAATTACAGAACAGTTTTACAAGTGATGTTTTATAGGCTCTGGTAAATAAAATTGTAAAAAATATCATACACTCTGCAAAAAGTCACAGGCATGTACAGTTATCATATTATTATAATGGATTCTTGAAAATTCATAAATTGAGCATTAATGATTTTTATACAAAGAATTCTCACAAAAAGGTGTGTAGCAGGTGTTGCTAGTCTGTGTTTTTTTTGCAATAGCTCGGTTCGTTGTTTAAAAAAAGGGCCTCCACTGTTAAGGAGAAATTTTAAAACCCCTGATGTCTGAAGGCTATATTGGCTAATACATCTTAAATCTCTTTTTCTTTTTTTTTTCCCTATTGCCTAAATTAAGTCCAAGCTATACAAAAACAGTTTTCACTGCTAAATGAAATCCACAACAAATTTATGTTTTCTCTATTGCTAAATGAAAAAATATTTTGCCCCATTACAAAATTAAATCTCTCCAAAAATTTGTACAAATAAGGGTATAAATATACTAGTGTTACGAGTGCTTTGAGAACAGGTTTTCTAATTCAAATTGGTACAATAGAATGTCAACGCGAATGCCAACATGTTTAGGATATGTCAAACCCTTTTTACCCATGTTGAGAATAATGCGTATATTTCCTAAACTATATAATTTAACTTTATAAAAGTATATATGTTCTGAAAGCCTATTAAATTTCCTATCTGGCCATGCTATTCTTATTATTCGTCGAAAAAATGGAAAGGCGTAAAAAATTATCGAACACGTTTTCAAAGTCTCTGATACTGAGGGTAGAAGGTACAAGCATTTTACTTTTATATTGTAAAAGTTATATCATTCAGGTCCCCATGGGCATGAAAAAGGTGCCTGCGTTTTTTTCTAAAAACATTTTTAGTTTTATTACAAAAAATTGATTTTGGTACTCCTTCGTTGATAAAAATAAACTTTATCACATGGTAACCTCTGAATGGTACATTTTTTTCGAAAAAATAAACACCTTTGGAGAGCTGAATATCTTGATAAAAATTATGTGCTAATTTTGTCTCGATATATTGAAGTCCCTGTTCCTTCTACCCTAAAATGTAGAGCAACATCGAGAAAAATATGTTTACGAGATAAACAGCCTTGAACATCCTCACGCTTCAGTAATTCGAAACAAAGAAAAGAATTTCTTCGGGTTTGCATGCTCTGTATGATACAGAATTATGCTGATGTGTCATGATTCTACAGCATGTGGCTATTTTTTTTAATAAATTATTTATATATTGAAAGAGAAATAACGTAAACTCACTTGCTAAGCATAACAAAAAATAGAGTACACAAGCAACCTCGTTCCCAGCGCCTTTTGTTTGGGAAAGGAATAAATTGATAGGAAAGACTGTATTCCAGGAAAATAAAGTATAAAAATAATGTGGAAAAATTCTTGCAGCTAATTGTTGTAAAATTTTGCAGATCCATACTGCACTCCTTCTATGTGTCTAAAACTGTCAGCCAGTTTATTCTTTGCATTTCTGCGGTTTTTCCTTTTTTCTTTCGTTGTTTGTAATGTTTTGTAGTCAGAACCTGCTATACGTGCATCGTCAATATCATATGATTCATTATCTATTGTATCAATATTTTCCTCGGGCAAGATAATTTTCTTCCTACTAGGACTTAGAGTATCAAATTGTATTCCTGCCATTGTTGTTCCTGGTTATAATACGAACCGAGGTCGCTGGCAGAGAGGATTTTTTCCCGTTTAATTGAAAAATGTTCTGCCTTTTTTGGCAACCTTTTCAAGATCCACTCGCACTAGCACGTCCCATATTCGATAAGATTATGATAAATGTAAATATAAATAAAGAAAATAATAACCAGAAAATATTTTTTAATTGTTTCAACTTGTGTTCTCAATGATATGTAGTTCGTAGGTTTTATTCATATCTACCTCAATTAATGAGTATATAATCATTTTGAAATGTTCAAGATGATCAACTTCAAAAAATACCCTCATATCTTCAGCATATTAGAAAAAAACATGCTCATGTGTGCAAGATTTAAATTCTTTTCAATTTTTAAACAAAGAAGGTTTGAAAAAAAATGTTTGTTAATTTATCCTTTTTGCATTATAAATTTATACATTTTTTTTCAAATAAATATTCTATGAACCATTTGCTTCCAGAAGGCATAAAAATATTTTTTTTAGAAAAAATCAAAAAAAGGGTTTTGACGTTATCCTTAACAAAGCGGGCATGCAAATAACGTATCTCATTTGGTAATTTTTTTTTGTTTTTTAAAAAATGGGAAGGTTTGTGATCAAGTTGTTTTGAAGTAAGATGTAAGGTTGAAAAGTTTTCCCTACTAAGAAATATATTTTTTTCAATAAAAATTTTTTTCAATAAAAATACCACACTTGCTTACTGTTTATTAAGTAGTAAACTTACATATCAATCTACTAAATTTTAAGAAAATATGGAACTCTTAATCTGGTGTCTTACAATTTGTGTTATCACGAGCAATGTTCATGGAGAATCTAAAGAATCAACAGAGAAGAAAACATTATCAAGAAAAGAGTTATGTATCTTTTTCAATTTGAATGATTTATTTCTCCTTTTTTTTACAGTGTAATACACAATTTTATAAGCCATAAGTGTCCAGGCATCAAAATGAGCCAAAAATAACGAAACTTACTTCAGGTCTCAGGTCCCCGGAGCAATTTTTCTTACCTTAGCATTTCTTCAATCCTTAGCAACCTAAGGACTAATCCCAAAATATGTTATGCTTATAGAAAATCTGTGTCTATATATATACATAACAATTATAATACAAACTTAGGATCTAAAATCTACAATGTGGTATGTGTTTACAGAAATACACATTATAATAACGACAAATGTCAAAGTAAATTAAAAATTTTAAGACGCCCTCATACTATTTGTGTTCCTTGTATATGATCTCTTTTTTTTAGTTTAGTTTAGTTCACACCCACACATCTTCATAGATTTTGTTATTGTATTTTTACTTAACTGTTTACAATTAGACAAGTATGGTTTTAAAGTGAAACGTAGTGAGCAAGTGGAGGGAGTAAAAAGAATTCTCAAGATTGAGGACTATTCAAAAAGATATTCCATGGTCAAAATATTGTTAGAAAACTTTTCAAGGTATTACGATTTTACATACTTTTATTAAAATATTTTCTTGCAGCCTTTCTAATTCACGTCGGCACCTGGGAAATACAGAGGTGATTTGTAAAAAAACAAGTTCACGTCAGCAAAATTTTGCAAAGGCAAATTTTTTCTTCGCAATTTATAGAAAGTATTCCTTACATGCAAGAATTAATAAAGATCATAAAGTGGTTGCTGAGCATTTTGCATATTTACCCTAAATAGAATTAAAGTAGTTTAAATGTATAAACAAACTGGCTTTGGAAAAGAAAAGCTGAAATTTAAAAGGCAATTTGCCGACGTCACACACCAAAATAAAAGTTCATGTCACTGATTTTGCTGACATGAAATTGCGGATTGTTAAGGCGATCATAAAAATGAAAATTCCTGTCCACATTTTTTTGCCAACATGAAATGGGTAAATGCCCACGTGAAACAGTATAATGAAGGTTTGCGTTGACAAAAAATTGGTGATGCAAAAAAAATTGAATTAGAAAGGCTGGCTATAATAAGTCGATGTTAGGATATTTTACCTTTTCATGTCGAAGCTTTTTTTGGAAAAGTCCCAGTTTGGCACTGCTAGATAGAAAATTAAATCATTTTTCATAGGTGCCCTCCATTTTGATATTGCAATTTACTGACATTTTCCTAAAATTCAAAAATATGAAATCTGTCTATCATAAGTTTGCATGAATCTTCCATGTGTTTACCTTTTGACTAATTTCTTTATTCATTTGAGCAATTCACTAATAGCACTTTAGACTTATGTACTAGTGCTTGCTTGTTTCCGTTAATGTCTACAATGTCTATAATTTGGATAATTAAATTTCCTAAATTTAAACATTTGCATATATAATCAACTCTCCAATTAATACTGCTGCACTACCTGCACCTATAGCTGTTAGAATTTCTCACCAAAGTAAAAATGCAGCAATCTGCATAGCCTTTTTTTAATCGATTTTCTGAAAAAAGAAAAAAGTAAATCATTCTTGTAATTTCAAGAAAAAGGTTTCTTGCATTCATTTCATATAGAGGTATGATATTTATATTAAATGGTATTCTTCTTCTCTTAATAATTGATACATGTTGCATTTAGGTTCTGATCTCAGCAAAACTAAAAGTCACAGAGGGTGGTTACATCCCTGGTGATGAATTTCCAGATGATCAAGAAAAACTTGATGGTATGTTGGGCTTTTGTTATTGTGATTGTTTATCCGTGTAGAATAAAATATTGCTATGCATTTATTAATCTAATAATGATATGGACAAATTCTGTCGCACTGCTTGCATTTTTTTGGTAAGAAAGACATTACGTAAAAAGATTACTATACTGTTAAAACGGTTTTATTAAAAAAGCCAATGTGAACATAATAGGCACACACTTTGCATTTTGGCAACCACATGTTCCACTGTTAACAAAAGGAGAACTGTGTCAAGTACTCGTATTTATCATACATAATGTCTGTTTAGATTAGCAAAACATATTATTTTTTATTTTTGTTTGCTGTATGCTTTCTCAGACAGAAATAGGGTTAAATTCGGCCGATTTGTTGCATTAAGTTCTGAATGACTTTATGCGCTTGGTTATTATCATTAGTGATTAGAAAACTAATTAATTTAACAAGTCAAATAACAGATAAGGGCAACAGCTAAATTATTTTTTAATATCAGATATTTAAAATCATTTGTTTGGTGTTTTGCATTACTGCCACCCCAAAAAGGGCCCATCTTTATGCAAATGCGAGGATGTGTAGAGTTTGGCAAAAGTTTTTGTATTTTGCTATAGTTAACTACAGCTACTTCATAGTTTTGCTACTGACCTTGTGTGCAGCGTGCAAAAAAGTAACAGTTGCTGGTTGTATAGTTTTTCCTGCTTGGTAAAGAATTGGTTGAATTACTGAAAAAATATAACTGCGTTATGAAGCAAAAATATGAAAAAGTAATTTGATAGATTTTTTTACTCCACTGCTTGGCTGGCCATAGTAAAATTTTGAGTGTGGTAGATTGTTTCCTAAAACTTTACTAGGTATGGTATATACTTAATTTTTCCAATGGTTCAGGTGTTAAAAATGTTGTTTTTCTTGTCAGGTAAATGTTGTTAGGAAAAACCATAGAATTCTAAACAACTTTTTTACTGGCAGTAAA
This sequence comes from Hydractinia echinata, assembly GCA_030067915.1. Taxonomy (NCBI): domain Eukaryota; kingdom Metazoa; phylum Cnidaria; class Hydrozoa; order Anthoathecata; family Hydractiniidae; genus Hydractinia; species Hydractinia echinata. Next base: position 104 of record JASGCC010003110.1, on the reverse strand, counting down.
GTTTATATTGTTTTGTTCAAAAAGGTATGAACTTGCCAAAATAGCTGCATACAAGAAGACCAGTTTGGGTGACTTTTTGAATAAAATTCTCACTTTTTGTCTAA
>JASGCC010003109.1:0-25250 GCA_030067915.1 Hydractinia echinata | reverse complement strand
TTCCACTCTCAATGGACTACGACGTCCTAATCGTTTTTCCTTGGCGCCATGGCTTTTAGAACACTGTCAACTACGTGCACAGGCCTGTAAAGGCTGTAATATGGCCTTTTGCCGCCTAATAAAGGCCTTACACGTAAATCACGTGGTTCCACGTGCCTGCGCAGTTACCAGTCTAGTCCTTCCCACTCTCAATGGACTACGACGTCCTAAGTCGTTTTCCTTGGCGCCATGGCTTTAGAACACTGTCAACTACGTGCAGCCTGTAAAGGCTGTAATATGGCCTTTTGCCGCCTAATAAAGGCCTTACACGTAAATCACGTGGTTCCACGTGCCTGCGCAGGTTACCAACGGTCTAGTCCTTCCACTCTCAATGGACTACGACGTCCTAAGTCGTTTTCCTTGGCGCCATGGCTTTAGAACACTGTCAACTACGTGTACAGGCCTGTAAAGGCTGTAATATGGCCTTTTGCCGCCTAATAAAGGCCTTACACGTAAATCACGTGGTTCCACGTGCCTGCGCTGGTTACCATCGGTCTAGTCCTTCCACTCTCAATGGACTACGACGTCCTAAGTCGTTTTCCTTGGCGCCATGGCTTTAGAACACTGTCAACTACGTGTACAGGCCTGTAAAGGCTGTAATATGGCCTTTTGCCGCCTAATAAAGGCCTTACACGTAAATCACGTGGTTCCACGTGCCTGCGCTGGTTACCATCGGTCTAGTCCTTCCACTCTCAATGGACTACGACGTCCTAAGTCGTTTTCCTTGGCGCCATGGCTTTAGAACACTGTCAACTACGTGCACAGGCCTGTAAAGGCTGTAATATGGCCTTTTGCCGCCTAATAAAGGCCTTACACGTAAATCACGTGTTCCACGTGCCTGCGCAGGTTACCATCGGTCTAGTCCTTCCACTCTCAATGGACTACGACGTCCTAAGTCGTTTTCCTTGCGCCATGGCTTTAGAACACTGTCAACTACGTGCACAGGCCTGTAAAGGCTGTAATATGGCCTTTTGCCGCCTAATAAAGGCCTTACACGTAAATCACGTGGTTCCACGTGCCTGCGCAGGTTACCATCGGTCTATTCCTTCCACTCTCAATGGACTACGACGTCCTAAGTCGTTTTCCTTGGCGCCATGGCTTTAGAACACTGTCACAACGTGCACAGGCCTAAAGGCTGTAATATGGCCTTTTGCCGCCTAATAAAGGCCTTACACGTAAATCACGTGTTCCACGTGCCTGCGCAGGTTACCATCGGTCTAGTCCTTCCACTCTCAATGGACTACGACGTCCTAAGTCGTTTTCCTTGGCGCCATGGCTTTAGAACACTGTCAACTACGTGCACAGGTCTAAAGGCTGTAATATGGCCTTTTGCGCCTAATAAAGGCCTTACACGTAAATCACGTGTTCCACGTGCCTGCGCAGGTTACCATGGTCTAGTCCTTCCACTCTCAATGGACTACGACGTCCTAAGTCGTTTTCCTTGGCGCCATGGCTTTAGAACACTGTCAACTACGTGCACATCCTCTAAAGGCTGTAATATGGCCTTTTGCCGCCTAATAAAGGCCTTACACGTAAATCACGTGGTTCCACGTGCCTGCGCAGGTTACCATCGGTCTAGTCCTTCCACTCTCAATGGACTACGACGTCCTAAGTCGTTTTCCTTGGCGCCATGGCTTTAGAACACTGTCAACTACGTGCACAGGCCTGTAAAGGCTGTAATATGGCCTTTTGCCGCCTAATAAAGGCCTTACACGTAAATCACGTGGTTCCACGTGCCTGCGCAGGTTACCATCGGTCTATTCCTTCCACTCTCAATGGACTACGACGTCCTAAGTCGTTTTCCTTGGCGCCATGGCTTTAGAACCGTCAACTACGTGCACATGCCTCTAAAGGCTGTAATATGGCCTTTTGCCGCCTAATAAAGGCCTTACACGTAAATCACGTGTTCCACGTGCCTGCGCAGGTTACCATCGGTCTAGTCCTTCCACTCTCAATGGACTACGACGTCCTAAGTCGTTTTCCTTGGCGCCATGGCTTTAGAACCGTCAACTACGTGCACAGGCCTCTAAAGGCTGTAATATGGCCTTTTGGCCTAATAAAGGCCTTACACGTAAATCACGTGTTCCACGTGCCTGCGAGGTTACCATGGTCTAGTCCTTCCACTCTCAATGGACTACGACGTCCTAAGTCGTTTTCCTTGGCGCCATGGCTTTAGAACACTGTCAACTACGTGCACATGTAAAGGCTGTAATATGGCCTTTTGCCGCCTAATAAAGGCCTTACACGTAAATCACGTGTTCCACGTGCCTGCGCAGGTTACCATCGGTCTAGTCCTTCCACTCTCAATGGACTACGACGTCCTAAGTCGTTTTCCTTGGCGCCATGGCTTTAGAACACGTCAACTACGTGCACAGGCCTGTAAAGGCTGTAATATGGCCTTTTGGCCTAATAAAGGCCTTACACGTAAATCACGTGTTCCACGTGCCTGCGCAGGTTACCATCGGTCTAGTCCTTCCACTCTCAATGACTACGACGTCCTAAGTCGTTTTCCTTGGCGCCATGGCTTTAGAACACTGTCAACTACGTGCACAGGCCTGTAAAGGCTGTAATATGGCCTTTTGCCGCCTAATAAAGGCCTTACACGTAAATCACGTGGTTCCACGTGCCTGCGCAGGTTACCACGGTCTAGTCCTTCCACTCTCAATGGACTACGACGTCCTAAGTCGTTTTCCTTGGCGCCATGGCTTTAGAACACTGTCAACTACGTGCACAGGCCTGTAAAGGCTGTAATATGGCCTTTTGCCGCCTAATAAAGGCCTTACACGTAAATCACGTGGTTCCACGTGCCTGCGCAGGTTACCATCGGTCTAGTCCTTCCACTCTCAATGGACTACGACGTCCTAAGTCGTTTTCCTTGGCGCCATGGCTTTAGAACCTGTCAACTACGTGCACATGCCTCTAAAGGCTGTAATATGGCCTTTTGCCGCCTAATAAAGGCCTTACACGTAAATCACGTGTTCCACGTGCCTGCGCAGGTTACCATCGGTCTATTCCACTCTCAATGGACTACGACGTCCTAAGTCGTTTTCCTTGGCGCCATGGCTTTAGAACCTGTCAACTGTGCACAGGCCTGTAAAGGCTGTAATATGGCCTTTTGCCGCCTAATAAAGGCCTTACACGTAAATCACGTGGTTCCACGTGCCTGCGTTACCATCGGTCTAGTCCTTCCACTCTCAATGGACTACGACGTCCTAAGTCGTTTTCCTTGGCGCCATGGCTTTAGAACTGTCAACTACGTGCACAGGCCTCTAAAGGCTGTAATATGGCCTTTTGCCGCCTAATAAAGGCCTTACACGTAAATCACGTGGTTCCACGTGCCTGCGCAGGTTACCACGGTCTAGTCCTTCCACTCTCAATGGACTACGACGTCCTAAGTCGTTTTCCTTGGCGCCATGGCTTTAGAACCTGTCAACTACGTGCACATGCTCTAAAGGCTGTAATATGGCCTTTTGGCCTAATAAAGGCCTTACACGTAAATCACGTGGTTCCACGTGCCTGCGCAGGTTACCATCGGTCTAGTCCTTCCACTCTCAATGGACTACGACGTCCTAAGTCGTTTTCCTTGGCGCCATGGCTTTAGAACACTGTCAACTACGTGCACAGGCCTGTAAAGGCTGTAATATGGCCTTTTGCCGCCTAATAAAGGCCTTACACGTAAATCACGTGGTTCCACGTGCCTGCGCAGGTTACCATCGGTCTTCCTTCCACTCTCAATGGACTACGACGTCCTAAGTCGTTTTCCTTGGCGCCATGGCTTTAGAACCGTCAACTACGTGCACATGCCTCTAAAGGCTGTAATATGGCCTTTTGGCCTAATAAAGGCCTTACACGTAAATCACGTGTGTTCCACGTGCCTGCGCAGGTTACCATGGTCTAGTCCTTCCACTCTCAATGGACTACGACGTCCTAAGTCGTTTTCCTTGGCGCCATGGCTTTAGAACACGTCAACTACGTGCACAGGCCTGTAAAGGCTGTAATATGGCCTTTTGCGCCTAATAAAGGCCTTACACGTAAATCACGTGTTCCACGTGCCTGCGCAGGTTACCATCGGTCTAGTCCTTCCACTCTCAATGACTACGACGTCCTAAGTCGTTTTCCTTGGCGCCATGGCTTTAGAACACTGTCAACTACGTGCACAGGCCTCTAAAGGCTGTAATATGGCCTTTTGCCGCCTAATAAAGGCCTTACACGTAAATCACGTGTTCCACGTGCCTGCGCAGGTTACCATCGGTCTAGTCCTTCCACTCTCAATGGACTACGACGTCCTAAGTCGTTTTCCTTGGCGCCATGGCTTTAGAACACTGTCAACTGTGCACAGGCCTGTAAAGGCTGTAATATGGCCTTTTGCCGCCTAATAAAGGCCTTACACGTAAATCACGTGTTCCACGTGCCTGCGCAGGTTACCATCGGTCTATTCCTTCCACTCTCAATGGACTACGACGTCCTAAGTCGTTTTCCTTGGCGCCATGGCTTTAGAACCTGTCAACTACGTGCACAGGCCTGTAAAGGCTGTAATATGGCCTTTTGCCGCCTAATAAAGGCCTTACACGTAAATCACGGTTCCACGTGCCTGCGCAGGTTACCATCGGTCTAGTCCTTCCACTCTCAATGGACTACGACGTCCTAAGTCGTTTTCCTTGGCGCCATGGCTTTAGAACCGTCAACTACGTGCACATGCCTAAAGGCTGTAATATGGCCTTTTGCCTAATAAAGGCCTTACATGTAAATCATGTGTTCCACGTGCCTGCGCAGGTTACCATCGGTCTAGTCCTTCCACTCTCAATGGACTACGACGTCCTAAGTCGTTTTCCTTGGCGCCATGGCTTTAGAACACTGTCAACTACGTGCACAGGCCTAAAGGCTGTAATATGGCCTTTTGCCGCCTAATAAAGGCCTTACACGTAAATCACGTGTTCCACGTGCCTGCGCAGGTTACCACGGTCTAGTCCTTCCACTCTCAATGGACTACGACGTCCTAAGTCGTTTTCCTTGGCGCCATGGCTTTAGAACCTGTCAACTACGTGCACATGCCTAAAGGCTGTAATATGGCCTTTTGCCGCCTAATAAAGGCCTTACACGTAAATCACGTGGTTCCACGTGCCTGCGCAGGTTACCATCGGTCTAGTCCTTCCACTCTCAATGGACTACGACGTCCTAAGTCGTTTTCCTTGGCGCCATGGCTTTAGAACACTGTCAACTACGTACAGGCCTGTAAAGGCTGTAATATGGCCTTTTGCCGCCTAATAAAGGCCTTACACGTAAATCACGTGGTTCCACGTGCCTGCGCAGGTTACCATCGGTCTTCCTTCCACTCTCAATGGACTACGACGTCCTAAGTCGTTTTCCTTGGCGCCATGGCTTTAGAACGCCGTCAACTACGTGCACAGGCCTCTAAAGGCTGTAATATGGCCTTTTGCCGCCTAATAAAGGCCTTACACGTAAATCACGTGTTCCACGTGCCTGCGCAGGTTACCATCGGTCTAGTCCTTCCACTCTCAATGGACTACGACGTCCTAAGTCGTTTTCCTTGGCGCCATGGCTTTAGAACACTGTCAACTACGTGCACAGGCCTGTAAAGGCTGTAATATGGCCTTTTGCCGCCTAATAAAGGCCTTACACGTAAATCACGTGGTTCCACGTGCCTGCGCAGGTTACCATCGGTCTAGTCCTTCCACTCTCAATGGACTACGACGTCCTAAGTCGTTTTCCTTGGCGCCATGGCTTTAGAACCTGTCAACTACGTGCACATGCCTAAAGGCTGTAATATGGCCTTTTGCCGCCTAATAAAGGCCTTACACGTAAATCACGTGTTCCACGTGCCTGCGCAGGTTACCATCGGTCTATTCCTTCCACTCTCAATGGACTACGACGTCCTAAGTCGTTTTCCTTGGCGCCATGGCTTTAGAACACTGTCAACTACGTACAGGCATGTAAAGGCTGTAATATGGCCTTTTGCCGCCTAATAAAGGCCTTACACGTAAATCACGTGGTTCCACGTGCCTGCGTGGTTACCATCGGTCTATTCCTTCCACTCTCAATGGACTACGACGTCCTAAGTCGTTTTCCTTGGCGCCATGGCTTTAGAACACTGTCAACTACGTACAGGCCTGTAAAGGCTGTAATATGGCCTTTTGCCGCCTAATAAAGGCCTTACACGTAAATCACGTGGTTCCACGTGCCTGCGCAGGTTACCATCGGTCTATTCCTTCCACTCTCAATGGACTACGACGTCCTAAGTCGTTTTCCTTGGCGCCATGGCTTTAGAACACTGTCAACTACGTGCACAGGCCTGTAAAGGCTGTAATATGGCCTTTTGCCGCCTAATAAAGGCCTTACACGTAAATCACGTGGTTCCACGTGCCTGCGCAGGTTACCATCGGTCTAGTCCTTCCACTCTCAATGGACTACGACGTCCTAAGTCGTTTTCCTTGGCGCCATGGCTTTAGAACACTGTCAACTACGTGCACAGGCCTCTAAAGGCTGTAATATGGCCTTTTGGCCTAATAAAGGCCTTACACGTAAATCACGTGTTCCACGTGCCTGCGCAGGTTACCATCGGTCTAGTCCTTCCACTCTCAATGGACTACGACGTCCTAAGTCGTTTTCCTTGGCGCCATGGCTTTAGAACACTGTCAACTACGTGCACAGGCCTGTAAAGGCTGTAATATGGCCTTTTGCCGCCTAATAAAGGCCTTACACGTAAATCACGTGTTCCACGTGCCTGCGCAGGTTACCATCGGTCTAGTCCTTCCACTCTCAATGGACTACGACGTCCTAAGTCGTTTTCCTTGGCGCCATGGCTTTAGAACACTGTCAACTACGTACAGGCCTGTAAAGGCTGTAATATGGCCTTTTGCCGCCTAATAAAGGCCTTACACGTAAATCACGTGTTCCACGTGCCTGCGCAGGTTACCACGGTCTAGTCCTTCCACTCTCAATGGACTACGACGTCCTAAGTCGTTTTCCTTGGCGCCATGGCTTTAGAACGCCGTCAACTACGTGCACAGGCTCTAAAGGCTGTAATATGGCCTTTTGCCGCCTAATAAAGGCCTTACATGTAAATCACGTGTTCCACGTGCCTGCGCAGGTTACCATCGGTCTATTCCTTCCACTCTCAATGGACTACGACGTCCTAAGTCGTTTTCCTTGGCGCCATGGCTTTAGAACACTGTCAACTACGTACAGGCCTGTAAAGGCTGTAATATGGCCTTTTGCCGCCTAATAAAGGCCTTACACGTAAATCACGTGGTTCCACGTGCCTGCGCTGGTTACCATCGGTCTTCCTTCCACTCTCAATGGACTACGACGTCCTAAGTCGTTTTCCTTGGCGCCATGGCTTTAGAACACTGTCAACTACGTACAGGCCTGTAAAGGCTGTAATATGGCCTTTTGCCGCCTAATAAAGGCCTTACACGTAAATCACGTGTTCCACGTGCCTGCGCTGGTTACCATCGGTCTATTCCTTCACTCTCAATGGACTACGACGTCCTAAGTCGTTTTCCTTGGCGCCATGGCTTTAGAACACTGTCAACTACGTGCACAGGCCTGTAAAGGCTGTAATATGGCCTTTTGCCGCCTAATAAAGGCCTTACACGTAAATCACGTGGTTCCACGTGCCTGCGCTGGTTACCATCGGTCTAGTCCTTCCACTCTCAATGGACTACGACGTCCTAAGTCGTTTTCCTTGGCGCCATGGCTTTAGAACGCCGTCAACTACGTGCACATGCCTCTAAAGGCTGTAATATGGCCTTTTGGCCTAATAAAGGCCTTACACGTAAATCACGTGGTTCCACGTGCCTGCGCAGGTTACCATCGGTCTTCCTTCCACTCTCAATGGACTACGACGTCCTAAGTCGTTTTCCTTGGCGCCATGGCTTTAGAACACTGTCAACTACGTACAGGCCTGTAAAGGCTGTAATATGGCCTTTTGCCGCCTAATAAAGGCCTTACACGTAAATCACGTGGTTCCACGTGCCTGCGCTGGTTACCATCGGTCTTCCTTCCACTCTCAATGGACTACGACGTCCTAAGTCGTTTTCCTTGGCGCCATGGCTTTAGAACACTGTCAACTACGTACAGGCCTGTAAAGGCTGTAATATGGCCTTTTGCCGCCTAATAAAGGCCTTACACGTAAATCACGTGGTTCCACGTGCCTGCGCTGGTTACCATCGGTCTATTCCTTCACTCTCAATGGACTACGACGTCCTAAGTCGTTTTCCTTGGCGCCATGGCTTTAGAACACTGTCAACTACGTGCACAGGCCTGTAAAGGCTGTAATATGGCCTTTTGCCGCCTAATAAAGGCCTTACACGTAAATCACGTGGTTCCACGTGCCTGCGCTGGTTACCATCGGTCTATTCCTTCCACTCTCAATGGACTACGACGTCCTAAGTCGTTTTCCTTGGCGCCATGGCTTTAGAACACTGTCAACTACGTACAGGCCTGTAAAGGCTGTAATATGGCCTTTTGCCGCCTAATAAAGGCCTTACACGTAAATCACGTGGTTCCACGTGCCTGCGCTGGTTACCATCGGTCTAGTCCTTCCACTCTCAATGGACTACGACGTCCTAAGTCGTTTTCCTTGGCGCCATGGCTTTAGAACACTGTCAACTACGTGCACAGGCCTGTAAAGGCTGTAATATGGCCTTTTGCCGCCTAATAAAGGCCTTACACGTAAATCACGTGGTTCCACGTGCCTGCGCTGGTTACCATGGTCTATTCCTTCCACTCTCAATGGACTACGACGTCCTAAGTCGTTTTCCTTGGCGCCATGGCTTTAGAACACTGTCAACTACGTACAGGCCTGTAAAGGCTGTAATATGGCCTTTTGCCGCCTAATAAAGGCCTTACACGTAAATCACGTGGTTCCACGTGCCTGCGCTGGTTACCATCGGTCTAGTCCTTCCACTCTCAATGGACTACGACGTCCTAAGTCGTTTTCCTTGGCGCCATGGCTTTAGAACACTGTCAACTACGTGCACAGGCCTGTAAAGGCTGTAATATGGCCTTTTGCCGCCTAATAAAGGCCTTACACGTAAATCACGTGGTTCCACGTGCCTGCGCTGGTTACCATCGGTCTAGTCCTTCCACTCTCAATGGACTACGACGTCCTAAGTCGTTTTCCTTGGCGCCATGGCTTTAGAACACTGTCAACTACGTACAGGCCTGTAAAGGCTGTAATATGGCCTTTTGCCGCCTAATAAAGGCCTTACACGTAAATCACGTGTTCCACGTGCCTGCGCAGGTTACCATCGGTCTAGTCCTTCCACTCTCAATGGACTACGACGTCCTAAGTCGTTTTCCTTGGCGCCATGGCTTTAGAACACTGTCAACTACGTGCACAGGCCTGTAAAGGCTGTAATATGGCCTTTTGCCGCCTAATAAAGGCCTTACACGTAAATCACGTGTTCCACGTGCCTGCGCTGGTTACCATCGGTCTCCTTCCACTCTCAATGGACTACGACGTCCTAAGTCGTTTTCCTTGGCGCCATGGCTTTAGAACCGTCAACTACGTGCACAGGCCTCTAAAGGCTGTAATATGGCCTTTTGCCGCCTAATAAAGGCCTTACACGTAAATCACGTGTTCCACGTGCCTGCGCAGGTTACCATCGGTCTAGTCCTTCCACTCTCAATGGACTACGACGTCCTAAGTCGTTTTCCTTGGCGCCATGGCTTTAGAACACTGTCAACTACGTGCAGGCCATGTAAAGGCTGTAATATGGCCTTTTGCCGCCTAATAAAGGCCTTACACGTAAATCACGTGGTTCCACGTGCTGCGCTGGTTACCATCGGTCTATTCCTTCCACTCTCAATGGACTACGACGTCCTAAGTCGTTTTCCTTGGCGCCATGGCTTTAGAACGCCGTCAACTACGTGCACATGCCTCTAAAGGCTGTAATATGGCCTTTTGGCCTAATAAAGGCCTTACACGTAAATCACGTGTTCCACGTGCCTGCGCAGGTTACCATCGGTCTAGTCCTTCCACTCTCAATGGACTACGACGTCCTAAGTCGTTTTCCTTGGCGCCATGGCTTTAGAACACTGTCAACTACGTGCACAGGCCTGTAAAGGCTGTAATATGGCCTTTTGCCGCCTAATAAAGGCCTTACACGTAAATCACGTGGTTCCACGTGCCTGCGCAGGTTAACGGTCTAGTCCTTCCACTCTCAATGGACTACGACGTCCTAAGTCGTTTTCCTTGGCGCCATGGCTTTAGAACACTGTCAACTACGTACAGGCCTGTAAAGGCTGTAATATGGCCTTTTGCCGCCTAATAAAGGCCTTACACGTAAATCACGTGGTTCCACGTGCCTGCGCTGGTTACCATCGGTCTTCCTTCCACTCTCAATGGACTACGACGTCCTAAGTCGTTTTCCTTGGCGCCATGGCTTTAGAACACTGTCAACTACGTACAGGCCTGTAAAGGCTGTAATATGGCCTTTTGCCGCCTAATAAAGGCCTTACACGTAAATCACGTGGTTCCACGTGCCTGCGTGGTTACCATCGGTCTATTCCTTCCACTCTCAATGGACTACGACGTCCTAAGTCGTTTTCCTTGGCGCCATGGCTTTAGAAGCCGTCAACTACGTACAGGCCTGTAAAGGCTGTAATATGGCCTTTTGCCGCCTAATAAAGGCCTTACACGTAAATCACGTGTTCCACGTGCCTGCGCAGGTTACCATCGGTCTAGTCCTTCCACTCTCAATGGACTACGACGTCCTAAGTCGTTTTCCTTGGCGCCATGGCTTTAGAACACTGTCAACTACGTGCACAGGCCTGTAAAGGCTGTAATATGGCCTTTTGGCCTAATAAAGGCCTTACACGTAAATCACGTGTTCCACGTGCCTGCGCAGGTTACCATCGGTTTAGTCCTTCCACTCTTAATGGACTACGACGTCTGAAGGTGTTTTCCTTGGCGCCATGGCTTTAGAACACTGTCAACTACGTGCACAGGCCTCTAAAGGCTGTAATATGGCCTTTTGCCGCCTAATAAAGGCCTTACACGTAAATCACGTGGTTCCACGTGCCTGCGCAGGTTACCATCGGTCTAGTCCTTCCACTCTCAATGGACTACGACGTCCTAAGTCGTTTTCCTTGGCGCCATGGCTTTAGAACACTGTCAACTACGTACAGGCCTGTAAAGGCTGTAATATGGCCTTTTGGCCTAATAAAGGCCTTACATGTAAATCACGTGTTCCACGTGCCTGCGCAGGTTACCATGGTCTAGTCCTTCCACTCTCAATGGACTACGACGTCCTAAGTCGTTTTCCTTGGCGCCATGGCTTTAGAACCGTCAACTACGTGCACAGGCCTGTAAAGGCTGTAATATGGCCTTTTGCCGCCTAATAAAGGCCTTACACGTAAATCACGTGTTCCACGTGCCTGCGCAGGTTACCATCGGTCTAGTCCTTCCACTCTCAATGGACTACGACGTCCTAAGTCGTTTTCCTTGGCGCCATGGCTTTAGAACACTGTCAACTACGTGCACAGGCCTGTAAAGGCTGTAATATGGCCTTTTGCCGCCTAATAAAGGCCTTACACGTAAATCACGTGGTTCCACGTGCCTGCGCAGGTTACCATCGGTCTAGTCCTTCCACTCTCAATGGACTACGACGTCCTAAGTCGTTTTCCTTGGCGCCATGGCTTTAGAACACTGTCAACTACGTGTACAGGCCTGTAAAGGCTGTAATATGGCCTTTTGCGCCTAATAAAGGCCTTACACGTAAATCACGTTCCACGTGCCTGCGCAGGTTACCATCGGTCTAGTCCTTCCACTCTCAATGGACTACGACGTCCTAAGTCGTTTTCCTTGCGCCATGGCTTTAGAACCGTCAACTACGTGCACAGGCCTCTAAAGGCTGTAATATGGCCTTTTGCCGCCTAATAAAGGCCTTACAGTAAATCATGTGTTCCACGTGCCTGCGCAGGTTACCATCGGTCTAGTCCTTCCACTCTCAATGGACTACGACGTCCTAAGTCGTTTTCCTTGGCGCCATGGTAACTACGTACAGGCCTGTAAAGGCTGTAATATGGCCTTTTGCCGCCTAATAAAGGCCTTACACGTAAATCACGTGGTTCCACGTGCCTGCGCAGGTTACCATGGTCTAGTCCTTCCACTCTCAATGACTACGACGTCCTAAGTCGTTTTCCTTGGCGCCATGGCTTTAGAACACGTCAACTACGTGCACAGGCCTCTAAAGGCTGTAATATGGCCTTTTGCCGCCTAATAAAGGCCTTACACGTAAATCACGTGGTTCCACGTGCCTGCGCTGGTTACCATCGGTCTAGTCCTTCCACTCTCAATGGACTACGACGTCCTAAGTCGTTTTCCTTGGCGCCATGGCTTTAGAACACTGTCAACTACGTACAGGCCTGTAAAGGCTGTAATATGGCCTTTTGCCGCCTAATAAAGGCCTTACACGTAAATCACGTGTTCCACGTGCCTGCGCAGGTTACCATCGGTCTATTCCTTCCACTCTCAATGGACTACGACGTCCTAAGTCGTTTTCCTTGGCGCCATGGCTTTAGAACACTGTCAACTACGTGCACAGGCCTGTAAAGGCTGTAATATGGCCTTTTGCCGCCTAATAAAGGCCTTACACGTAAATCACGTGGTTCCACGTGCCTGCAGGTTACCATCGGTCTAGTCCTTCCACTCTCAATGGACTACGACGTCCTAAGTCGTTTTCCTTGGCGCCATGGCTTTAGAACACTGTCAACTACGTGCACAGGCCTCTAAAGGCTGTAATATGGCCTTTTGCCGCCTAATAAAGGCCTTACACGTAAATCACGTGGTTCCACGTGCCTGCGCAGGTTAATCGGTCTAGTCCTTCCACTCTCAATGGACTACGACGTCCTAAGTCGTTTTCCTTGGCGCCATGGCTTTAGAACACTGTCAACTACGTGCACAGGCCTGTAAAGGCTGTAATATGGCCTTTTGCCGCCTAATAAAGGCCTTACACGTAAATCACGTGTTCCACGTGCCTGCGCAGGTTACCATCGGTCTATTCCTTCCACTCTCAATGGACTACGACGTCCTAAGTCGTTTTCCTTGGCGCCATGGCTTTAGAACACTGTCAACTACGTGCACAGGCCTGTAAAGGCTGTAATATGGCCTTTTGCCGCCTAATAAAGGCCTTACACGTAAATCACGTGTTCCACGTGCCTGCACTGGTTACCATCGGTCTATTCCTTCCACTCTCAATGGACTACGACGTCCTAAGTCGTTTTCCTTGGCGCCATGGCTTTAGAACACTGTCAACTACGTGCACAGGCCTGTAAAGGCTGTAATATGGCCTTTTGGCCTAATAAAGGCCTTACACGTAAATCACGTGGTTCCACGTGCCTGCGCTGGTTACCATCGGTCTATTCCTTCACTCTCAATGGACTACGACGTCCTAAGTCGTTTTCCTTGGCGCCATGGCTTTAGAACACGTCAACTACGTGCACAGGCCTGTAAAGGCTGTAATATGGCCTTTTGCCGCCTAATAAAGGCCTTACACGTAAATCACGTGTCCACGTGCCTGCAGGTTACCATCGGTCTTCCTTCCACTCTCAATGGACTACGACGTCCTAAGTCGTTTTCCTTGGCGCCATGGCTTTAGAACACTGTCAACTACGTGCACAGGCCTCTAAAGGCTGTAATATGGCCTTTTGCCGCCTAATAAAGGCCTTACACGTAAATCACGTGTTCCACGTGCCTGCGCAGGTTACCATCGGTCTTCCTTCCACTCTCAATGGACTACGACGTCCTAAGTCGTTTTCCTTGGCGCCATGGCTTTAGAACACTGTCAACTACGTGCAGGCCTGTAAAGGCTGTAATATGGCCTTTTGCCGCCTAATAAAGGCCTTACACGTAAATCACGTTGTTCCACGTGCCTGCGCAGGTTACCATCGGTCTATTCCTTCCACTCTCAATGGACTACGACGTCCTAAGTCGTTTTCCTTGGCGCCATGGCTTTAGAACACTGTCAACTACGTGCACAGGCCTGTAAAGGCTGTAATATGGCCTTTTGCCGCCTAATAAAGGCCTTACACGTAAATCACGTGTTCCACGTGCCTGCGCAGGTTACCATCGGTCTATTCCTTCCACTCTCAATGGACTACGACGTCCTAAGTCGTTTTCCTTGGCGCCATGGCTTTAGAACCTGTCAACTACGTGCACAGGCCTGTAAAGGCTGTAATATGGCCTTTTGCGCCTAATAAAGGCCTTACACGTAAATCACGTGGTTCCACGTGCCTGCGCAGGTTACCATCGGTCTATTCCTTCCACTCTCAATGGACTACGACGTCCTAAGTCGTTTTCCTTGGCGCCATGGCTTTAGAACCGTCAACTACGTACAGGCCTGTAAAGGCTGTAATATGGCCTTTTGCCGCCTAATAAAGGCCTTACGTAAATCACGTGGTTCCACGTGCCTGCGCAGGTTACCATCGGTCTATTCCTTCCACTCTCAATGGACTACGACGTCCTAAGTCGTTTTCCTTGGCGCCATGGCTTTAGAACACTGTCAACTACGTGCACAGGCCTGTAAAGGCTGTAATATGGCCTTTTGCCGCCTAATAAAGGCCTTACACGTAAATCACGTGGTTCCACGTGCCTGCGCAGGTTACCATCGGTCTATTCCTTCCACTCTCAATGGACTACGACGTCCTAAGTCGTTTTCCTTGGCGCCATGGCTTTAGAACACTGTCAACTACGTGCACAGGCCTCTAAAGGCTGTAATATGGCCTTTTGCCGCCTAATAAAGGCCTTACAGTAAATCACGTGTTCCACGTGCCTGCGCAGGTTACCATCGGTCTATTCCTTCCACTCTCAATGGACTACGACGTCCTAAGTCGTTTTCCTTGGCGCCATGGCTTTAGAACACTGTCAACTACGTGCACAGGCCTCTAAAGGCTGTAATATGGCCTTTTGCGCCTAATAAAGGCCTTACACGTAAATCACGTGTTCCACGTGCCTGCGCAGGTTACCATCGGTCTATTCCTTCCACTCTCAATGGACTACGACGTCCTAAGTCGTTTTCCTTGGCGCCATGGCTTTAGAACACTGTCAACTACGTGCACAGGCCTCTAAAGGCTGTAATATGGCCTTTTGCGCCTAATAAAGGCCTTACACGTAAATCACGTGTTCCACGTGCCTGCGCAGGTTACCATCGGTCTAGTCCTTCCACTCCAATGGACTACGACGTCCTAAGTCGTTTTCCTTGGCGCCATGGCTTTAGAACACTGTCAACTACGTGCACAGGCCTGTAAAGGCTGTAATATGGCCTTTTGCCGCCTAATAAAGGCCTTACACGTAAATCACGTGGTTCCACGTGCCTGCGCAGGTTACCATCGGTCTAGTCCTTCCACTCTCAATGGACTACGACGTCCTAAGTCGTTTTCCTTGGCGCCATGGCTTTAGAACACTGTCAACTACGTGTACAGGCCTGTAAAGGCTGTAATATGGCCTTTTGCCGCCTAATAAAGGCCTTACACGTAAATCACGTGGTTCCACGTGCCTGCGCTGGTTACCATCGGTCTATTCCTTCCACTCTCAATGGACTACGACGTCCTAAGTCGTTTTCCTTGGCGCCATGGCTTTAGAACACTGTCAACTACGTGTACAGGCCTGTAAAGGCTGTAATATGGCCTTTTGCCGCCTAATAAAGGCCTTACACGTAAATCACGTGGTTCCACGTGCCTGCGGTTACATCGGTCTAGTCCTTCCACTCTCAATGGACTACGACGTCCTAAGTCGTTTTCCTTGGCGCCATGGCTTTAGAACACTGTCAACTACGTGTACATGCCTCTAAAGGCTGTAATATGGCCTTTTGCCGCCTAATAAAGGCCTTACACGTAAATCACGTGTTCCACGTGCCTGCGCAGGTTACCATCGGTCTAGTCCTTCCACTCTCAATGGACTACGACGTCCTAAGTCGTTTTCCTTGGCGCCATGGCTTTAGAACGCCGTCAACTACGTGCACATGCCTCTAAAGGCTGTAATATGGCCTTTTGGCCTAATAAAGGCCTTACACGTAAATCACGTTGTTCCACGTGCCTGCGCTGGTTACCATCGGTCTATTCCTTCCACTCTCAATGGACTACGACGTCCTAAGTCGTTTTCCTTGGCGCCATGGCTTTAGAACGCCGTCAACTACGTGCACATGCCTTAAAGGCTGTAATATGGCCTTTTGCCGCCTAATAAAGGCCTTACACGTAAATCACGTGGTTCCACGTGCCTGCGCAGGTTACCATGGTCTAGTCCTTCCACTCTCAATGGACTACGACGTCCTAAGTCGTTTTCCTTGGCGCCATGGCTTTAGAACGCCGTCAACTACGTGCACAGGCCTCTAAAGGCTGTAATATGGCCTTTTGCCGCCTAATAAAGGCCTTACACGTAAATCACGTGGTTCCACGTGCCTGCGCAGGTTACCATCGGTCTATTCCTTCCACTCTCAATGGACTACGACGTCCTAAGTCGTTTTCCTTGGCGCCATGGCTTTAGAACACTGTCAACTACGTGCACAGGCCTGTAAAGGCGTAATATGGCCTTTTGCCGCCTAATAAAGGCCTTACACGTAAATCACGTGGTTCCACGTGCCTGCGCAGGTTACCACGGTCTAGTCCTTCCACTCTCAATGGACTACGACGTCCTAAGTCGTTTTCCTTGGCGCCATGGCTTTAGAACCTGTCAACTACGTGCACAGGCCTGTAAAGGCTGTAATATGGCCTTTTGCCGCCTAATAAAGGCCTTACACGTAAATCACGTGGTTCCACGTGCCTGCGCAGGTTACCATCGGTCTATTCCTTCCACTCTCAATGGACTACGACGTCCTAAGTCGTTTTCCTTGGCGCCATGGCTTTAGAACGCTGTCAACTACGTGCACATGCCTCTAAAGGCTGTAATATGGCCTTTTGCGCCTAATAAAGGCCTTACACGTAAATCACGTTGTTCCACGTGCCTGCGCAGGTTACCATCGGTCTAGTCCTTCCACTCAATGACTACGACGTCCTAAGTCGTTTTCCTTGGCGCCATGGCTTTAGAACACTGTCAACTACGTGCACAGGCCTGTAAAGGCTGTAATATGGCCTTTTGCGGCCTAATAAAGGCCTTACACGTAAATCACGTGTTCCACGTGCCTCCGCAGGTTACCATTGGTCTAGTCCTTCCACTCTCAATGGACTACTACCTAAGTCGTTTTCCTTGGCCCATGGCTTTAGAACACTGTCAACTACGTGCACAGGCCTGTAAAGGCTGTAATATGGCCTTTTGCCGCCTAATAAAGGCCTTACACGTAAATCACGTGGTTCCACGTGCCTGCGCTGGTTACCATCGGTCTATTCCTTCACTCTCAATGGACTACGACGTCCTAAGTCGTTTTCCTTGGCGCCATGGCTTTAGAACACTGTCAACTACGTGCACAGGCCTGTAAAGGCTGTAATATGGCCTTTTGCCGCCTAATAAAGGCCTTACACGTAAATCACGTGGTTCCACGTGCCTGCGCAGGTTACCATCGGTCTAGTCCTTCCACCTCAATGGACTACGACGTCCTAAGTCGTTTTCCTTGGCGCCATGGCTTTAGAACACTGTCAACTACGTGCACAGGCCTGTAAAGGCTGTAATATGGCCTTTTGCCGCCTAATAAAGGCCTTACACGTAAATCACGTGGTTCCGTGCCTGCGCAGGTTACCAAGGTCTAGTCCTTCCACTCTCAATGGACTACGACGTCCTAAGTCGTTTTCCTTGGCGCCATGGCTTTAGAACCTGTCAACTACGTGCACATGCCTAAAGGCTGTAATATGGCCTTTTGAGGCCTAATAAAGGCCTTACATGTAAATCACGTTGTTCCACGTGCCTGCGCAGGTTACCATCGGTCTAGTCCTTCCACTCTCAATGGACTACGACGTCCTAAGTCGTTTTCCTTGGCGCCATGGCTTTAGAACACTGTCAACTACGTGCACAGGCCTGTAAAGGCTGTAATATGGCCTTTTGCGCCTAATAAAGGCCTTACACGTAAATCACGTGGTTCCACGTGCCTGCGCTGGTTACCATGGTCTATCCTTCCACTCTCAATGGACTACGACGTCCTAAGTCGTTTTCCTTGGCGCCATGGCTTTAGAACTGTCAACTACGTGCACAGGCCTGTAAAGGCTGTAATATGGCCTTTTGCCGCCTAATAAAGGCCTTACACGTAAATCACGTGGTTCCACGTGCCTGCGCTGGTTACCATCGGTCTATTCCTTCCACTCTCAATGGACTACGACGTCCTAAGTCGTTTTCCTTGGCGCCATGGCTTTAGAACGCCGTCAACTACGTGCACATGCCTGTAAAGGCTGTAATATGGCCTTTTGCCGCCTAATAAAGGCCTTACACGTAAATCACGTGTTCCACGTGCCTGCGCAGGTTACCAACGGTCTAGTCCTTCCACTCTCAATGGACTACGACGTCCTAAGTCGTTTTCCTTGGCGCCATG
This sequence comes from Hydractinia echinata, assembly GCA_030067915.1. Classification (NCBI taxonomy): domain Eukaryota; kingdom Metazoa; phylum Cnidaria; class Hydrozoa; order Anthoathecata; family Hydractiniidae; genus Hydractinia; species Hydractinia echinata. Next base: position 6,735 of record JASGCC010003109.1, on the reverse strand, counting down.
GCTTTAGAACGCCGTCAACTACGTGCACATGTCTAAAGGCTGTAATATGGCCTTTTGCCGCCTAATAAAGGCCTTACACGTAAATCACGTTTCCACGTGCCTGCGCAGGTTACCATCGGTCTAGTCCTTCCACTCTCAATGGACTACGACGTCCTAAGTCGTTTTCCTTGGCGCCATGGCTTTAGAACCGTCAACTACGTGCACACCTGTAAAGGCTGTAATATGGCCTTTTGCCGCCTAATAAAGGCCTTACACGTAAATCACGTGGTTCCACGTGCCTGCGCTGGTTACCATGGTCTATTCCTTCCACTCTCAATGGACTACGACGTCCTAAGTCGTTTTCCTTGGCGCCATGGCTTTAGAACACTGTCAACTACGTGCACAGGCTCTAAAGGCTGTAATATGGCCTTTTGCCGCCTAATAAAGGCCTTACACGTAAATCACGTGGTTCCACGTGCCTGCGGTTACCATCGGTCTAGTCCTTCCACTCTCAATGGACTACGACGTCCTAAGTCGTTTTCCTTGGCGCCATGGCTTTAGAACACTGTCAACTACGTGCACAGGCCTGTAAAGGCTGTAATATGGCCTTTTGCCGCCTAATAAAGGCCTTACACGTAAATCACGTGGTTCCACGTGCCTGCGCAGGTTACCATCGGTCTAGTCCTTCCACTCTCAATGGACTACTCCTAAGTCGTTTTCCTTGGCGCCATGGCTTTAGAACACTGTCAACTACGTGCACAGGCCTGTAAAGGCTGTAATATGGCCTTTTGCCGCCTAATAAAGGCCTTACACGTAAATCACGTGGTTCCACGTGCCTGCGCTGGTTACCATCGGTCTATTCCTTCCACTCTCAATGGACTACGACGTCCTAAGTCGTTTTCCTTGGCGCCATGGCTTTAGAACACTGTCAACTACGTGCACAGGCCTGTAAAGGCTGTAATATGGCCTTTTGCCGCCTAATAAAGGCCTTACACGTAAATCACGTGGTTCCACGTGCCTGCGCAGGTTACCATCGGTCTAGTCCTTCCACTCTCAATGGACTACGACGTCCTAAGTCGTTTTCCTTGGCCATGGCTTTAGAACACTGTCAACTACGTGTACAGGCCTAAAGGCTGTAATATGGCCTTTTGCCGCCTAATAAAGGCCTTACACGTAAATCACGTGGTTCCGTGCCTGCGCAGGTTACCATCGGTCTAGTCCTTCCACTCTCAATGGACTACGACGTCCTAAGTCGTTTTCCTTGGCGCCATGGCTTTAGAACACTGTCAACTACGTGCACAGGCCTAAAGGCTGTAATATGGCCTTTTGCCGCCTAATAAAGGCCTTACACGTAAATCACGTGTTCCACGTGCCTGCGCAGGTTACCATCGGTCTAGTCCTTCCACTCTCAATGGACTACGACGTCCTAAGTCGTTTTCCTTGGCGCCATGGCTTTAGAACACTGTCAACTACGTGCACAGGCCTGTAAAGGCTGTAATATGGCCTTTTGCCGCCTAATAAAGGCCTTACACGTAAATCACGTGGTTCCACGTGCCTGCGCTGGTTACCAAGGTCTAGTCCTTCCACTCTCAATGGACTACGACGTCCTAAGTCGTTTTCCTTGGCGCCATGGCTTTAGAACACTGTCAACTACGTGCACAGGCCTGTAAAGGCTGTAATATGGCCTTTTGCCGCCTAATAAAGGCCTTACACGTAAATCACGTGGTTCCACGTGCCTGCCTGGTTACCATCGGTCTATTCCTTCCACTCTCAATGGACTACGACGTCCTAAGTCGTTTTCCTTGGCGCCATGGCTTTAGAACGCTGTCAACTACGTGCACAGCCTGTAAAGGCTGTAATATGGCCTTTTGCGGCCTAATAAAGGCCTTACACGTAAATCACGTGTTCCACGTGCCTGCGCAGGTTACCATCGGTCTAGTCCTTCCACTCTCAATGGACTACGACGTCCTAAGTCGTTTTCCTTGGCGCCATGGCTTTAGAACGCCGTCAACTACGTGCACATGTCTAAAGGCTGTAATATGGCCTTTTGCCGCCTAATAAAGGCCTTACACGTAAATCACGTGTTCCACGTGCCTGCGAGGTTACCATTGGTCTAGTCCTTCCACTCTCAATGGACTACGACGTCCTAAGTCGTTTTCCTTGGCGCCATGGCTTTAGAACGCCGTCAACTACGTGCACAGCCTCTAAAGGCTGTAATATGGCCTTTTGCCGCCTAATAAAGGCCTTACACGTAAATCACGTGTTCCACGTGCCTGCGCAGGTTACCAGGTCTATCCTTCCACTCTCAATGGACTACGACGTCCTAAGTCGTTTTCCTTGGCGCCATGGCTTTAGAACGTCAACTACGTGCACAGGCCTAAAGGCTGTAATATGGCCTTTTGCCGCCTAATAAAGGCCTTACACGTAAATCACGTGGTTCCACGTGCCTGCGCAGGTTACCATTGGTCTATCCTTCCACTCTCAATGGACTACGACGTCCTAAGTCGTTTTCCTTGGCGCCATGGCTTTAGAACACTGTCAACTACGTGCACAGGCCTGTAAAGGCTGTAATATGGCCTTTTGCCGCCTAATAAAGGCCTTACACGTAAATCACGTGGTTCCACGTGCCTGCGCAGGTTACCATCGGTCTAGTCCTTCCACTCTCAATGGACTACGACGTCCTAAGTCGTTTTCCTTGGCGCCATGGCTTTAGAACACTGTCAACTACGTGTACAGGCCTGTAAAGGCTGTAATATGGCCTTTTGCCGCCTAATAAAGGCCTTACACGTAAATCACGTGTTCCACGTGCCTGCGCTGGTTACCATCGGTCTATTCCTTCCACTCTCAATGGACTACGACGTCCTAAGTCGTTTTCCTTGGCGCCATGGCTTTAGAACACTGTCAACTACGTGCAGGCATGTAAAGGCTGTAATATGGCCTTTTGCCGCCTAATAAAGGCCTTACACGTAAATCACGTGTTCCACGTGCCTGCGCAGGTTACCATCGGTCTAGTCCTTCCTCTCAATGGACTACGACGTCCTAAGTCGTTTTCCTTGGGCCATGGCTTTAGAACACTGTCAACTACGTGCACAGGCCTCTAAAGGCTGTAATATGGCCTTTTGCCGCCTAATAAAGGCCTTACACGTAAATCACGTGTTCCACGTGCCTGCGCAGGTTACCATTGGTCTAGTCCTTCCACTCTCAATGGACTACGACGTCCTAAGTCGTTTTCCTTGGCGCCATGGCTTTAGAACACTGTCAACTACGTGTACAGGCCTGTAAAGGCTGTAATATGGCCTTTTGCGCCTAATAAAGGCCTTACACGTAAATCACGTGTTCCACGTGCCTGCGCAGGTTACCATCGGTCTATCCTTCCTCTCAATGGACTACGACGTCCTAAGTCGTTTTCCTTGGCGCCATGGCTTTAGAACACTGTCAACTACGTGCACAGGCCTGTAAAGGCTGTAATATGGCCTTTTGCCGCCTAATAAAGGCCTTACACGTAAATCACGTGGTTCCACGTGCCTGCGCAGGTTACCAACGGTCTAGTCCTTCCACTCTCAATGGACTACGACGTCCTAAGTCGTTTTCCTTGGCGCCATGGCTTTAGAACACTGTCAACTACGTGCAGGCCGTAAAGGCTGTAATATGGCCTTTTGCCGCCTAATAAAGGCCTTACACGTAAATCACGTGGTTCCGTGCCTGCGCAGGTTACCAGGTCTAGTCCTTCCACTCTCAATGGACTACGACGTCCTAAGTCGTTTTCCTTGGCGCCATGGCTTTAGAACACTGTCAACTACGTGCACATGAATCTAAAGGCTGTAAAATCGCCTTTTGAGACCTAATAAAGACCTTACATGTAAATCACGTTGTTCCACGATCCTGCGCAGGTTACCATTGGTCTAGTCCTTCCACTCTCAATGGACTACGACGTCCTAAGTCGTTTTCCTTGGCGCCATGGCTTTAGAACACTGTCAACTACGTGCACAGGCCTGTAAAGGCCGTAATATGGCCTTTTGCCGCCTAATAAAGGCCTTACACGTAAATCACGTGGTTCCACGTGCCTACGCTGGTTACCAACGGTCTAGTCCTTCCACTCTCAATGGACTACGACGTCCTAAGTCGTTTTCCTTGGCGCCATGGCTTTAGAACACTGTCAACTACGTGTACAGGCCTGTAAAGGCTGTAATATGGCCTTTTGCCGCCTAATAAAGGCCTTACACGTAAATCACGTGGTTCCACGTGCCTGCGCTGGTTACCATCGGTCTATCCTTCCACTCTCAATGGACTACGACGTCCTAAGTCGTTTTCCTTGGCGCCATGGCTTTAGAACACGTCAACTACGTGCACATGTCTAAAGGCTGTAATATGGCCTTTTGCGCCTAATAAAGGCCTTACACGTAAATCACGTGTTCCACGTGCCTGCGCAGGTTACCATTGGTCTAGTCCTTCCACTCTCAATGGACTACGACGTCCTAAGTCGTTTTCCTTGGCGCCATGGCTTTAGAACTGTCAACTACGTGCACATGCCTCTAAAGGCTGTAATATGGCCTTTTGCCGCCTAATAAAGGCCTTACACGTAAATCACGTGGTTCCACGTGCCTGCGCTGGTTACCATGGTCTATCCTTCCACTCTCAATGGACTACGACGTCCTAAGTCGTTTTCCTTGGCGCCATGGCTTTAGAACGCCGTCAACTACGTGCACAGGCCTCTAAAGGCTGTAATATGGCCTTTTGCCGCCTAATAAAGGCCTTACACGTAAATCACGTGGTTCCACGTGCCTGCGCTGGTTACCATCGGTCTATTCCTTCCACTCTCAATGGACTACGACGTCCTAAGTCGTTTTCCTTGGCGCCATGGCTTTAGAACTGTCAACTACGTGCACAGGCCTGTAAAGGCTGTAATATGGCCTTTTGCCGCCTAATAAAGGCCTTACACGTAAATCACGTGTTCCACGTGCCTGCAGGTTACCATCGGTCTAGTCCTTCCACTCTCAATGGACTACGACGTCCTAAGTCGTTTTCCTTGGCGCCATGGCTTTAGAACACTGTCAACTACGTGCACAGGCCTGTAAAGGCTGTAATATGGCCTTTTGCCGCCTAATAAAGGCCTTACACGTAAATCACGTTGTTCCACGTGCCTGCGCAGGTTACCATCGGTCTAGTTCCTTCCACTCTCAATGGACTACGACGTCCTAAGTCGTTTTCCTTGGCGCCATGGCTTTAGAACACTGTCAACTACGTGCACAGGCCTAAAGGCTGTAATATGGCCTTTTGCGCCTAATAAAGGCCTTACACGTAAATCACGTGGTTCCACGTGCTGCGCAGGTTACCATTGGTCTAGTCCTTCCACTCTCAATGGACTACGACGTCCTAAGTCGTTTTCCTTGGCGCCATGGCTTTAGAACACGTCAACTACGTGCAGGCCTGTAAAGGCTGTAATATGGCCTTTTGCCGCCTAATAAAGGCCTTACACGTAAATCACGTGTTCCACGTGCCTGCGCAGGTTACCATCGGTCTAGTCCTTCCACTCTCAATGGACTACGACGTCCTAAGTCGTTTTCCTTGGCGCCATGGCTTTAGAACGCTGTCAACTACGTGCACATGGCCTCTAAAGGCTGTAATATGGCCTTTTGCCGCCTAATAAAGGCCTTACACGTAAATCACGTGTTCCACGTGCCTGCGCTGGTTACCATCGGTCTATTCCTTCCACTCTCAATGGACTACGACGTCCTAAGTCGTTTTCCTTGGCGCCATGGCTTTAGAACACTGTCAACTACGTGCACAGGCCTGTAAAGGCTGTAATATGGCCTTTTGCCGCCTAATAAAGGCCTTACACGTAAATCACGTGGTTCCACGTGCCTGCGCAGGTTACCATCGTCTATTCCTTCCACTCTCAATGGACTACGACGTCCTAAGTCGTTTTCCTTGGCGCCATGGCTTTAGAACACTGTCAACTACGTGCACAGGCCTGTAAAGGCTAATATGGCCTTTTGCCGCCTAATAAAGGCCTTACACGTAAATCACGTGTTCCACGTGCCTGCAGGTTACCATTGGTCTAGTCCTTCCACTCTCAATGGACTACGACGTCCTAAGTCGTTTTCCTTGGCGCCATGGCTTTAGAACACTGTCAACTACGTGCACAGGCCTGTAAAGGCTGTAATATGGCCTTTTGCCGCCTAATAAAGGCCTTACACGTAAATCACGTGGTTCCACGTGCCTGCGCAGGTTACCATCGGTCTATTCCTTCCACTCTCAATGGACTACGACGTCCTAAGTCGTTTTCTTGGCGCCATGGCTTTAGAACACTGTCAACTACGTGACAGGCATGTAAAGGCTGTAATATGGCCTTTTGCCGCCTAATAAAGGCCTTACACGTAAATCACGTGGTTCCACGTGCCTGCGCAGGTTACCATCGGTCTATTCCTTCCACTCTCAATGGACTACGACGTCCTAAGTCGTTTTTCTTGGCGCCATGGCTTTAGAACACTGTCAACTACGTGCACATGCCTCTAAAGGCTGTAATATGGCCTTTTGCGCCTAATAAAGGCCTTACACATGTAAATCACGTTGTTCCACGTGCCTGCGCAGGTTACCATCGGTCTAGTCCTTCCACTCTCAATGACTACGACGTCCTAAGTCGTTTTCCTTGGCCATGGCTTTAGAACACTGTCAACTGCGTGCACAGGCCTCTAAAGCTGTAATATGGCCTTTTGCGGCCTAATAAGGCCTTACACGTAAATCACGTGTTCTATG